>CM076571.1:801235204-801537671 GCA_034641835.2 Pinus albicaulis
ATGACTTATAGTTCAACATTGTTCTAGTTTAGTAGCATCTTAGGTCCATTCTTAGATTAACTCATTACACTTGCATCTCATAGTCACACTGTCATCCTTTGCACAATAGATTACTTTAGTTGTTAGGATTCACAAGACAGCCTTCATTATTCACAAACATCTTTTTGTTCTGAAAACTACAAGTGATCCATAACCATAGGAACAGAAGATAACATCACTATAAGGTCTGAAGTATCTCTGCAAATTCCTCATCATTTTATAAACAGAGCTCTTCCTCAAAAGAACTACTTTGAAAAGAAATCAATAACTCTTTGAGTATAGGTTCTGAAACATTCAATTAAATTGCAGAATAGAACTAGGAATTAGTCATGGAATAGATGAGCTTAGAACAAAATGTTGCACCATGATAAAATTAGTGTTTAACTGTCTAGTTAGAGAACTTGCATATTTAGTGATCATTTCTCAAGTTTAGTTTGTGTCATTTGCCTAAGAAGTCATTATCAAGCTTTTGTTTCTATTTAGTCATAGTTCAGATTTTGCTTCAGTGTTTCCAATTGCATTTTCCATTCCATACATTATTATCAAGCTTTGTTTCTGTTTAGTCATAGTTTGGATTTGATTTTGTTTCAGTAGTTGCCTTTGCATTCACCACTTGTCATCAACCAATCAGGTTTCACTCTGTTTTAATCATTAGCTTCTTTCCACTAGCTTTCTAGTCATTTTTCCTTGTGAACATAAAACTACCAAAAAGACCAAAAACATCATAAAACACTAAACACAATGCATTAAGAGACAAAACACCTAGGCACATATGGTGCAGTTCACTTCAGCAGTTTACCAACCCTGGTTGACAATTAAATGAACTCAATTTAGGAAACTAGATTGAGACCAAACATTTTTGGCGCCGTTGTCGGGGAAGTGAAAACTAGGTAACCTTTGTTTCTTAGCATCCAAAAACAATTATATGCGTAGGGAGAGAGATTCAAGGGGAAGATTTATAAGCAGCAGAAGCAGAAGTTTGATTTCTAGAACACCACTTGTTTCATCTAGATCCAGAACTAGTACACCTTCAACTCAGACCCACATTCCATCCTTTACTGATCCTGGACTTCTAGAAGATCTAAGGTCAACTATTCCATTAGAGAAACCTTCCACTTCATCCACTAAACCTGCCATAGAAGAAGATTTAAAGACTCCTGTTAGGGACACAAACCTTTCCACTTCCACAGGAGAGTCAACCATGGCAGAAGAAGGAGGAGGAGGAGTCTTTAATGGAGAACACACACTATTTGGGGGTAGAGGTAGAGGTAGAGGAGAAGGAGGTAGAGGAGAAGGAGGTAGAGGTGCGGATGGAAGAAGAGGTAGAATAGGAAGCTCTTTTGGGTTCCCTATAATTGATGAAGAAACCAATACAACCATGAAAAACATTTCACCCTCTGTCCTTCCAAACTCCTATGGACTTAAAACTGAAGATCCTGAAACCTTCTTATTTGAATTTGAAGTGTTGTGTAGAACTTATGACTACTTACAAGATGCTCAAAAACTGAAATTATTCCCTTCAACTTTGAAAGGAGCAGCATTGAAGTGGTTTATGAGTCTGATCAACAGTTCTATTAGAACATGGGAAGACATGAAACAAGCATTTCTAGAGAGATATTTGGATTATTGTATGCCGATTAATCATAAGGAAGAAGTGTTCAAGATGTTACAAAAAGAAGATGAAAATTTGGAAGATTTGTTGGAGAGATTTAATTACAACATCAAAAGAGCAAAAATGGAAAACCTAGATCAAGACACCTTAAAAGCTCTTTTGTTGAAAACAATTAGGGATGAATGGTTGGATATCCTTAACATGATGGGAAAAGGGTATATATCACAGCTCACATTACCTAAAATATATGAGTTATGTATCAACCTTTCAAGAGGAAATCTAAAACTGTCAAAGGTCCAAGAGATCCTGCTCTTGCAAGGGCAAGTAAGTCTGCTTCTGGGACAGTAAGTAGATCAGAAATAGGACACATGCTTGATGATTTCAAATCTGACATCTTAGGGAGTCTTAGTGAACAAATAGACACCCTTAAGATACAAAACAAGCAAGAGGCTGAATCTGATGCTTTGGCAATCTTTTGTCCCAAATGTAGAAAGAAACATGCCTTGAGAGAGTGTCCTTTGGATGTAGAAGTTGTAGAAACCTGTGTCATTTGTTCTGAGAAACATGAGACCAAGAATTGTCCTTCTCTTCCTGGTCTCAAAGCTGTCTTTCAGGAGGAAACTCCTACATATTCCACAGAGTCTCTCAATTTTGTATCTAGAAGGCCTTGGCAGGGACCTCAAACACGAGGATTCCATGATCAAATGTATAATCAACCTCCACCTTGGAATTCTTGGCAGCAACCTTGGCCCCAATTTCAAAATCAATCTCAATCTTGGGCACAAGGTACACAAAGTCCCTATGGAAGATACTCTCCATACTATCGGTATCCACCATCCTATCCACCATATCCACATTTTTATCCTCAAAATCCTCAACAAAATTTTCCTCAAAATCTTCAACAAAATTTTCAACAAAATCCTCAACAACATCATCAGAACCTACCACATCAAAATCAACCACTCCCATTACCATTTCCTCAAAAATCAAATCAATTTCCTGCTCAACCCATACCAAACCCCAATAATAAAAATCCTCATAATACATACATGATAGAAGGCCAACAGTTTCCAACTTATTTAATTACTCCTCTAGACCTTAGTGATGTTCAACTTAGGTCTGGAAGGATACTTGAGAAGAGGAAACCTTCTGTGATCATACAAGAACAAGATAATTCTGAGGAAGACTCTCTACGGGTTAATAAAAGTCTTGAGGAAGAAACATCCTTTCAAGGCCAAAACATTGAAAAACTGAAACAAAAAGATCCAATAAGCCCAACTCCAGTATTAGAGCAACCATCCACATCTACTTCTATACCTCCCTTTCCGGAAAGATTACAAATTGACAAAGGTGTAGAAAAACAAATAATGGTGCCTAATTATGATTTCTTGGATGAATTGAAAAATGTTTGCATTAAAATTCCATTATTGCAAGCCATCAAGGAAATCCCAATTTTAGCCAAAACAATAAAGGAGTTGAGTATGAAGAAAACAAGAAAAAGAATAAGAGAAACCAAGAAAATTCAACTGGTAGGACAAATAGCAGACATTATGATGGGTAAGATTACTATTCCAAAGTACCTTGACCCAGGAAATCCAGTTGTCAAAATTCACATCAATGGAAT
This sequence comes from Pinus albicaulis, assembly GCA_034641835.2. Lineage (NCBI taxonomy): Eukaryota > Viridiplantae > Streptophyta > Pinopsida > Pinales > Pinaceae > Pinus > Pinus albicaulis. The sequence goes on from CM076571.1 coordinate 801,238,480, forward strand.
TGAAAATCAAAACACACTCATTGACTTAGGAGCAGCAATAAATATCATGAGTAGACAAATCATGGACAAACTGAAACTTCCTAATCTTCTCTTTACACCCACACTATTACAATTAGCAGATAGATCTGTGATCAGACCAGATGGGGTAATAGAAGACATTCCGGTGTCCCTAGACTCTTGGGAGTACCCTGTGGATTTCATGATCCTGACACCCAAGAATAATCTAGGAGGCCATCCTGTTATACTAGGAAGACCTTGGTTGGCTACAGCTGATGCTTTTATTAGTTGTAGGTCCGGTGATATGTATATTTCTGATGGTAGTTAAACTAAGAAATTCACTTTATATCCTCCAGCTAGGACAATTACAGATCTAGATGACACTCAATGGATAGAGGATGAAGAAGATTTACAACCTCTCTTCACAATTTCATAAATTAGTGAAGATAATCAAATTCTGAATACTCTAGAAAACTTTGAATCCTCTCCAGAACACAAACATGAATCATTTCAAGAGGGATCCAATATTGAGTTTTTGTCATCAAGGCAGATGTCTCTTCATTCTATGGACAAATTTGGCAGCTCTACAAGTGAGATTTTTCCGGGCAAAACTTTGAACATAAACAAGAACCTAGAAAAATCTCAACAAGAAGAGTTAGTCAAAGTATTACAGAGACATTCTTCTGCATATGCATGGGAATACACTGACATGAAAGGGATAAGCCCCAAGACTTGCACTCATCACATCTATATAGAGGAAAATTACAAACCAATCAGACAACCTCAAAGACGGATGAATCCAAATCTTAGGGAAATTGTTAAAGAAGAATTGCAAAAATTGTTAAATGTCAATTTCATCTATCCCATTTCAGATAGTCAGTGGGTCTCTCCTTTGGTAATTGTGCCAAAGAAAAATGGAAAATGGAGGGTATGTGTTGACTAACGAGAACTAAACAAAGCTACTCTTACTTAAAGATCATTTTCCCCTACCTTTCATAGATCAGGTATTAGATACATTAGCTGGCAAAAAGTACTTCTCATTTTTAGATGGGTTTAGTGGTTATAATCAAATCCAAGTAGCACTTGAGGATCAAGACAAAACCACATTTACCTGTCCTTGGGGTACCTATGCTTACCGAGTATTTCCATTTGGATTATGCAATGCACCTGCAACATTTCAAAGGGAAGTATTAGGAATATTTTCGGATCTAATACATGATTGTGTAGAGGTATATATGGATGATTTCACAGTTTATGGAAACACATTTGAAGAAGCCTTAACAAACTTGGAAAAAGTTTTAAAGAGATGTAAAGAAGCAAATCTTTCACTTAGTCATGAGAAGTGTTTTATGATGTTTACTGAAGGAATTGTTTTAGGACATCACATTTCAGGGGATGGGATTAGAGTTGATAAGTCAAAAGTTGAAGTCATCTCTAACTTATCTATTCCAAGTTGTCAAAAATATGTTAGGAGTTTTCTAGGATTTATAGGGTATTACTGAAGATTATGAAACCACCAAAATAGCATCTCCACTCTTCAAATTATCACAATTAAAGATTTGTAATCATGGACTTACTGCCGCTAGCTTTGAAACCCCTAAAACCAAAATATTCAAGTAATCTATATTAGGGGACCTAACTGAAGTTACCTTTTCATATTCGAATAGATAAGCTCCGATACAAACAAGATAAATATTGGCTGCAGATTTGATTCCTACACACATTTATTATATTTGAAATTGACTCGGCAGTAGTTAAACTATACTAACCGAAAAGAGTTTTTAGTCATTGCTCTCATGCCATGTAAGTTTAATAGCTATATAACAGGCTATGAAACTTTTATTCACACTGATCATTCTGCCATTAGATATTTAATGAATAAATCAATCACTAATGGTAGAGTTATAAGATGGTTGTTATTATTGTAAGAATTCAACATTACTATTCTAGATAGGCCTGGAAAACAAAACACTGTGGCTGACTTCCTGTCTAGAATTCAAAATATCAAAGATGACACTCCGGTTGAAGATCAATTTCCCGATGAATATCTTTTTGCAGTTTCTACTCAAACTCCATGGTTTGCTGATATTGCTAATTATTTAGTTTCAGGAAAGTTTCCTTCAATTATGAATGCAAGGGATAAAAGAAAAATCATTAATGATAGTGCAAGATATTCATGGGTCGCTAATGAGTTGTACAAGACAGGTTCAGATTTGATCATTAGAAGGTGTGTTCGTGAAGATGAGATGCCTGAAATTCTCAAGGCATGTCATGATGAACCTTGTGGCGGACACTTTGCAGATAAGAGGATAGCCTATAAGATCCTTAATTTAGGATATTATTGGCCATCTTTGTTTAAAGATGCTAAAGAGTATGTCAAAAGGTGTGACAGTTGCCAAAGGGTAGGGAAACCTTCTCCTTCAGGTGAGATGCCATTACAACCTCAGGCACATATTGAACCTTTTGAAAAATGGGCTTTGGATTTTGTAGGACCTATTAGTCCTCCATCAAGACAAAAGAAATATATATTAGTTTGCACTGATTATGTTAATAAATGGGTAGAAGCTAAACCATTACTTGTTGCTAATGAATCATCTGTAGTTACTTTTCTTTTTGAGGATATTTTTACTCGTTTTGGTGTCCCAAGGGAAATTGTTACAGATCAAGGAGCTCAATTTACATCAAGGCTAGTGGAGCAAATAATGGAGAAGTATAAGATCAGACATAGAAAAACAACTCCTTATCATCCACAAGCAAATGGCCAAGTGGAATCTACCAATAAAGTCATTGAAGGAATCCTAACAAAGACTGTTCATCTACATAGAAGAGATTGGGTAGATAGGCTTCCTGAAGCCTTGTGAGCCTATAGAACTACATGGAGAAACACAACAGGCCATACTCCTTATGAGCTTGTTTATGGAAAGCAAGTTTTGTTTCCCATAGAGTTCCAAATTCAAACTTTCAAGATGGCAGTTCAGCTAGGACTTGATCTAACGGAGGCACAAAAGCATAGACTGGAGCAAATTAATGAATTGGATGAGATCAGACAAGATGCAGTTCAGAAAAAAAGTCTAGTCCAACAGCAAAGGGCTAGATGGTATGACAAGTACATCAAGGAGAATAAATTCAAAGAGGGTGACTGGGCTCTCTTGTTTGATTCAAAATTCAAGGATTTTCAAGGGAAATTTCAGACACATTGGCTTGGGCCATATGAAATTGTTCGAATTTTTGATAATGGGGCAGTAAAAATCAGAACTATAGATGAAAAAGAGGTTACTTTTCTTGTGAATGGTCATAGACTGAAGCTATACCACAAGCCACTCTCAAGAGAAGAGTTTGTCAAGAAGTTCCAAGAAGACAATGATGTGAAGTTAATGAAGAAGAGTCTCTCTTCTTCATCAACTTGATTTTCAACTTCTTTCACACATTTCTTTAGGCTGACACATACATATATATATATATATATATATATATAAAGATAGTAAAGTATAAACATGAAAACCACAATCATTGATATGCTGATACAGAAAGATAGGTGGAAAACTGTAGGGCCCTCCACACCTCAACTTTTCCCATTTATGTTTTTACAAGCAGCTGATACAAAAAATCATAAGTTCAGATCCATAGTGCTTATGATCCATTTCATTTCATTTCACTCCATTCACTTATTCATCCATACTCCATTTCATTCCACCATTCATATTTCACTCCATTCTACATTCCATTCATCTCATTCCATCATCCATTCACCTCATTTTCATGTCAAAATACAAAATTTGATGTCTTGCTGTAAGTGAATAAAACATGTCATGAATTGCAGTACAGTTCTTATGTTCTTTCACTCCATTTCATAAACTGAATCCATTCCATTTCATTATCCACTTCATACATATCATAATCCATCATCCATCTTCCTTCATACCATATAACATTTCACCCATATTCCAAAAACACTCCATTTTTATGACTAAAATGCTCTACAGGAACATTCTGCAGCTCAGTAGACATTCTGCAGCTGATCAGCCTTTCTGCAGCCAGACAGTCTTTCCGCAGCTACAAACCCTGAAGGCATCAATCAGCAGACATTAGAATTGCAACAAAGTGACCCAGTGTATCCATGAATCAAAAGCATCAAAGAAGGATAATGAAGACTCTTCCAAAGGTGAACAAGAAGACAAAGACTACAAAAAAATCAAATGAAAGGCAGAGGTAACAAGTTTAAATTATAATGGCATTTCATAAAAGTTTAGCATATTTTTAGTTATGGATTGTTCGAAAAGGTTGTTTTAATTATTTTTATTGATCAATACCAATAAACCCTCCACAGACTTTGGATTAAAATTTCTCATTTCAAATTTCATATCCGATATCATTTAAGCGGTTAAAATGGCCAAGGTATTTGAATTCTCCATGTCTCTTAACCAAATCATTCAATGATGATTCCCTCTGCCGTCGTAAAAATCTCCGCCGTCTCTTCAATCATTAATACATTCCCTCCACCTCACTTCACTACTTCATTCCGTGACCACTGCCATCACTCCATTCTGTAGCCGGCATTTCATTCCGTAGACAGAGATATTATTATCACCGAGAGCAGAGCCAAAGGATATCAGTTTGAATAGCATTGAGCATTGTAAACGCAGAGCAGAGCAGAAGGGTAAATTTGGAGGCATAACAGCGTGAGGACTTGAAGCCACTTGATTCCATGGGCAGACAAAATATCATTGTGGGCAGAGTTTGAGCATTTTTATTATAAACACAGAAGTGTAGCAGTGTGGAGTTTGAAGTCTTTTGTCACTAGGAGACAGAGGTGTTGCAGTGTTGAAATCAAAACCATTCGTTACCAAGAGCCAGAGGTGTTGCAGTGTTGAATTCGAAACCATTTGCTACCAAGAGCCAGAGGTATTGTAGTGAAGAAATTGAAGCCAGTTGTCACTGTCAAACAGAGACATATCAGTCCAAAGTTCAATTGTCAACAGAGGCATATCAGCCCGAGGTTTTGAAGCTGTTGCCACTATTAATCAGAGGTATGTCATTCCAAGTTTGAAGCCATTTCCATTTAGAACTTAAAGCCATTTCAATCCGAAAGTGAAAGTCATTGTTTTTGTGGGTAGAAGAGTGTTAATTTGAACATTGAAGAAGCAATCATGGGTTTCATTGTAAGGACTGAACCAGTGGGTTCAAAATATTTAGAAGGCTACCCTCAATGCAAATAAATGTTACAACAAATAGGATGGCTTCAATTTTTGGAGAATTTAATGGCTTCCACAAGGAAGTCACTAAAACATTTGCAAGATCATTTCAAGGAACCGAAGTTGAAGTGGGAGATGTCAAATTTACTGTCACTGAAGTTTTCATTGCAGAGGCTACAGGGTTGCTCAGAACTGGAGAGAGATGGTTTAAAAATAGAAAATTCCACAATGACTCCTGGAAACAAATTTTAAAATCACCAGGTATGGATGTTACTGTATTTAAGAAAGGAATTCCCAGTTCTGCATTGAAAAACAAATGGAGAAACATACTACTTCTTCTGCAAAAATTTATTACATGTGAGGGTAGATATGGAACATTTTATGTCTACCACATTAGACTAATGATGTATTTCCTGGGGGAAGACTTAAACCTACCATATTTCTTGCTTCAAAGTCTGAAGAAGATGGCTTCCTGTGTTCAGAGAAGAGTTCAATTTTTAGAGACAACCCTATATCATCATGGTTTAGTCAAAATTTTGATTGAACATCATCTAGCTAAAACAAATGATACATGGGACGATTTCTTAATAAGAAATCATTTTGAAGAAGCAAAAGAACCATCACCTGAACCACAGCCTACAAAGAGAAGTAGGAAATGGAGGGCTTCAGAAGTTGAAGTTGACAAAACAGTCCAAGAAAGCAGTGAGGAAATCATTTTAGAAAAGTTGACCCAAATCAAGAAGCAACTTAAGGAAGAAAAGGTAATCAAGAAATTTGCCATGGAGAAAGGAGAGGGATCTTCTCAGCCTAGAAGAAGCCACAGACTAAAGGGGAAACTGAAGAAAACACTAATCAAACAAACAGGGGTAATCAATATAGAAGATGAAGAAACATCCATTGAAGAGGATGTTGAAGAGGATTTTTATGAGGGAACCCCTAAAGTTGACCCTGCTCAACAGGAAATTTATGACTATGTGGAAACTTTGGAGAGAAGAGCTTCAGAAAGCAGAGAGATAACCCCCAGTCCTCCACTGTCTGAAATAGATATATTAAGAAGGGATAGGTATGAGTTGGAATTACTGAATAGACACATCAAAAATGAGAATGAAATTCTCAAGGATCAAGTCAATCTCAAAACTAATATGAACTCAACCTTATCCCTGCATATAGACAAAGTGGAGAAGACCAATGAGAAGTTGAAGACAAGGAACAAAAAGTTAATCAGGGCACTCACCAACCTAAGGTTCAAACTTGTTATCAGGAAACCCAAAAGATCTCTAGCTTCCAGACGAAGGAGAAGAAGAGGATTAGATGTCCTTGCAGAAGCCTCTGAGTTCATAGGATAATTTGCATGAGGACATGCAAAGAGACAACAGTGGGGGTATGTTGAGCCTCAAAATTGTGCTTTCTTTCACCTCATTTTACCTCATTTTCCCTTGTCCATTGCTATCTTAGACCCAATTGATCAATGAATATAGTTAAAATTACTTCTAGAATGATTTACATGACTGACTTGTTAAATTTTGTGATTTTTGCCATTATAAAGCATTTTGACCGGAACTAGCTGCAGAATGCAGACATTCCGTAGCTAACCGGAAATTCTGCAGCTGCCTTCATGTTTGAGTATGTTCCAGGTGGCCTCTTGAGAAAAACCGCATATGGGCATGATCCACGTCATGTCTACATGGTTCGTTGCTCATCATGGAGGAAGAAATGAATTCTGGGTATGGTTTTGAACGTGGGGAACACATTGAGGAAGGAAGACTTCTATTAGGACTGTCTCAGTCCAGATGTCTTTTCCTCTTCACGCAGCCACTTCAAAGAGTCCTAACGTGATTCCGATAAGGAAAGACAGTGTTCCTAAATTGTTGCAAGTATTGTTATGTGCATTTTCTTTATAAATACTTGGGAGACCGAGAGCTATGTTAGAAATTTTATGTTAGATTTGATGCTAGATTTTGTTTAGACTCTGTGCTACATTCCTGAAGACGCAGAGTGTTATGTTCAAACTATTTCATCTTTAATGGAGCAGACCGTGTTGCTTTGAAGCGTGATTTAATTTGGAGTTGAATTCCGTCAGGTGGTAGAGGGCCCCTGCCTCTTGCACGGATTTATTTTGCGTAAATTAGATAAGTCTTCTAGCTGCCTTTACATTTTGAATTTGAATTAATAATTGTTTTAATTAGCTACTGTAGTTGTACTCATTCTAACTCTTCCACAAGAAGAAGCTCTTCCAAAAGACTATAATTATGAATGGGAAATGACTATAGTATTGTAGGATTAGGAGTTGAATTCATAGTTGTTTTAATTAGCTACTATAGTTATATTCATTCTAACTCTTCCACAAGAAGAAATTCTTCCAACAGATTATAATGATGAATGATGAATGGTTATAGTACTGTAGAATTTAGTTGTAGTTTTTGTTGTTCACTATCACAGTTACACTTGTTCTAATCACTCTTCCACAAGAAGAAACTCTTCCAAGAAATTCTTAAGAAGTTCAAGACATGACCGTGATAATGAATGACTTAGTTGTGTGTTTGTACTAAGTATCATCTCTGTTCTTGCTCTTAAACGCTTTCCCAAGACATCATAATGACGAGTAGGATATGGATATGATATCTTAGTTTTTCATTGCTTTCAGTCCTTTTTGCTTGCATTTGCATTCAATTACACAGTCAGAATTGTTCTAATACCTCTTCCAAAAGAAGGAACTCTTCCAAAATATCACTAATGATGGACAAACAAATTGTGTAACTTCATAGAATAATGCATGATAGCATAGTTAGGATACTCCGGAGTTTAATTGCACTTAACTCATGTTCAGTTACCTTGTTTTGAGTTTGATGATGACTTGTAGTTCAGCATTGTTCTAGATTAGTGGCATCTTAAGTTCATTTTTAGATTAACTCATTGCACTTGCACTTCATATTCAAATTGTCATCCATTGCACAATAGATTACTTCAGTTGTTAGGATTAACAAGACAGCCTTCATTATTCACAAACCTCTTCTTGTTCTAAAATCCATAATTGATCTATAACCATATGAACCGAAGACAACATCATTTTAAGGCCTGAAGTACCTCTGCAATTTCCTCATCATTTTATAAACAGAGCTCTTCCTCAAAAGACTACTTTGGAAAGAAATCAATAACTCTTGAGTAAAGGTTTTGTGACATTCAATCAAATTGCATAATAGAGATAGGAAATAATTCTAGAATAGAAGATCTTATGATGATAACAATGTTTTTCCTCTAATTATGTTTCAAATCTCTAATCAAGGACAAAGTATTGCATCATTGTAAGTTAGTTGTTTCATTGTTTATTTAGAAAATTTGCATACTTAGTGATCATTTCTCAAGTTTAGTTTGTGTTTTGAATCATTTGTTTGAAAGTCATTATCAAGCTTTGCTTTTATTTAGTCATAGTTTAGATTCAGCTTCAGTGTTTCCAATTGCATTTGCCATTTGTTATCCATCAATTAGGTTTAACTCTGTTTTTAATCACCAACTTCTTTCCACTAGCTTTCTAGGCATTTTTCCTGCAAACATAAAACCACCAAAAGACCAAAAACATCATAAATCATCACAAAAGACCAAAAACATCACAAAAAACTACACACAACGCATTAGGAAACAAGCACCTAGGTACATACAGTACACTTCACTTCAGCAGTTTACAAATCCTGGTTGACAATTAAATGAGCTCAGTTTAGGAGACTAGATTGAGACCAAACAACTAGCACAAATTTTCTAAGGAAGGGTTTGAAAACGAAATTCATCAACCCTTGAAATGTAGAAGGTGCATTGGTAAGGCCAAAAGGCATGACCAAAAATTCATAGTGACCCTCATGAGTGTGAAATGTTGTTTTCAGAATATCTTTAGTTTTCATTCTAATTTGATGATATCCTAAACGAAGACCCAACTTGGTAAAATAAATTGCTCCATGTAATTCATCCAATAATTCATTAATCATAGGAATGGGAAATTTATCTTTAATAGTGAGCTTATTGAGCTTCCTATAATCTGGACACAGCGCCAGATTCTGAGCAGTGTTGTAGCAGCGCAGAGGGACGCAGTGCAGAGCACCAATAGCACATCATCTTCAAAGAGGCAGCGCAGAGGCTAGCAACAGTCAGATCTTCATCACCGAGATGCAGTATACTTGTCCAATTTTTGTATGTTTTTCAGTTGCAGAAAGCAACTATGTAGTGCAGTAGCAGTTGACAGTGGCAGAGTCATCAATAGCACAGATGCAGAATTCAGAGGGAGTTGTAGTACAGATGCAATGTTGACAGTGGCAGTGTCAGCGTCAGTACATATGCAACATTTGCGCAAAGTGAATGGGCAGCAGAGTCAGACATCAGCAGCGCAGAGGGAGATGCTTCTGAGTCAGAACAATATGCAGTAGGGCATATTTTTATAGCACATTCTTCGCTAATAGGGAGTGTTGATTTGGGGTAGCATCAGATGTGCTCTAAGTCTCAAATTTTGTGGAGAGGATTAGATACATGTATTCTAAATAACCCAAAAAGTGTTTGGTGAAATTCCACTCGGATTGTATTCTATAGATATAATTAATTATTTTAAAGGGGCCCTAAGTCAAAACTTAAGAAAATAAAATAATTAAAGTGTATTTATAGAATATGAGTTGAGAATGATCTAGAATAAATGGATCAATTCGAAAGTTAATCTTAGTCGTTGATTAGAGATCTAATATGGGCCATTGAATCCTCAACGAGAATATTATAAGGACTTGAAGGGTCATTTGGAAAATACATTCATGGAGACACAGAGGATATAGAGATAGAATTTTTCTGATGGAGCAAGTGACGAAAATTAGATTTAAGTGATCCTTGATTGCAATGAGAGGCATTATTTCCGGTTGGAAGGTTTCCTGAGCCAGAGAGTACATAACAACAGATGCAGAGAGAGCCACAGCTTCAGCACAGAGCTAGTGATGCAGTGCCTACGCAGTCACTGCACAAAGCCAGAGGGAGAATCATTTTCCTGTAGAGGAGACCGTGCACAGCTAGTATCAGACCCCAGAGATATTTTCAAGAAGTTTAGTTTCCAGCCAGCAGTGACACCAACGCAGAGGCAGAAGGGCAACTAAGTTGTGACGCAGTCACTGCGCAGAGGCAGCATAGGGAAGTCCAGCCTTGGTGCAGATCAATGCCAGTTTCGTGTGGAGGAGTAAGGTTTGTCTCATGATATCTTCTATCAGTTTTGTTGAATGATTTGACAATCCCGTCAATCATAGATTTGTACTTAGAATTTACTGCATAATAACATAAACCCTCAGATCTGTTGCATCGGTTTTCCCTAATTGGGTTTTTTCGAGGGCATTAGTCCAAAAAAAATTGTGTCAGATGGTTGTGTGCACTGTGATATATGTGTGTTCAGATTTGTTTTTGTACTTGTATTTCTTCCACAGTTTAATTGTGTAGGCTGTAGTGAATGGATTTCGATATTTGCTTGTAGAACACAATACATAATTTGTTAAGTAAAATAAAAAATAGAATATTGTCCATCAGTTGTTGCAGTGGGATTCCGTGTAACATGAATTTTCACATTATAGGCCCAAGTTGCCCGCACTAATCTGTCTTCCCAATATTTCCTGATGCTGCTCACCACCTTGGTGAGGATGCTTTCCAGTGCTCTATTGGTAACCTCTACTTGCCCATTTGCTTGAGGGTGATATGCAGTAGATGTTTTGTGCTTGACATTATGCTGCCTTAGGAGATTCTCAGTCAAATGTGATGTGAACTGAGCTCCTTGATCAGTGACTATCTCCCTTGGATACCCAAATTTGTAGAAAACATTTTCCCTTAAGAACTCAACCACTTTTTCTTCTGTTGTTACTTTAACAGCCTTTTTCTCAGCCCACTTTGTCAAATATTCAGTGCATACTATGATGTACTTCTTTTGTCCGAATGGTGGATCAATTGGCCCAATGAAATCTACACCCCACTTGTTAAATGACTCTAAGGCTACTTGAGGTTATAGAGGCATTTCATCCCTGGGTGTGGGTTTTACCATCCTCTGACACTCGTCACATCTGTTGGGATACCTTCTTGCATCTTGATGGAGAATGGGCTAATAGTAGCCAACTTGCAAGGCCTTGAAAAGTTGCCTCTTAGCAGAAAAATTACCCCCACAAGGCCCATCATGACATGCTGAGAGGATGTTAAAGACTTATTCTTCCATGACACATCTCCTTAAAATTTGATCTGGTCCCAATTTGAAGAGATTGCCACCAATCCAAGTGAAAGGGGCGCTCTTTCTCACAATTTTTCTCTTCTCCCTGGATGATAGATTTGGAGGAAATCACCCAGCAACCAAGTAATTGGATATATCAACAAACTAGGGAGAGAGTACCGAGATAGCAAATAGGTTCTCATCTAGAAGTTGATCCTCGACCATCCCTTCATCATCAGCAGGAAAAGTGAGTCTAGACAAAAAAACTGCAACTACATTTTCTTTCCCTAGCTTATCAATGATTGTCAAATCAAACTGTTGTAACAACAATAAACACCTAATAATTCAAGCATTGACATCAGGTTTGTTCATCAAGTATCTAATTGCGACAAGATCAGTATGCACAAAATTTTGGTACCCAGTGATATAATGTTTGAACTTGTTCAAGGAGTGGACAACAACTAAAAGCTCTTTCTTAGTGACAGTGTAGTTCAACTCAGCCTTAGACAGATTTTTACTAATGAAGTAAATGGCATAGCATAACTTATCATCTATTTGTCCCAAATTTTCCCCCACAACTTATTCTGATGCATCAATATGGATATGAAAAGGTAGAGCCCAATTGGGACCTTGAAGTATAAGCGCAGTGGTTAATTTTTCTTTTAAGATTTCAAAGGCCTCCTCACAACTACTTGACTAGCAAAATTTTGTGGCCAGCGATCCAAATAATGGTTAAGCCACTTTACTAAAATCCTTGACAAATCTCCTATAATAACTTACCAAACCCAAGAAAATCCTAACATCTCTATGTTTATGAGGGGTAGGGACCCTTTTTATGATAGCAATTTTGTTTGGGTCTACCTGTATTCCTACTTGAGATATGGAGTGGCCATGGACAGTCCCTTCCTTCATCAAGAATTCACACTTCTCAGGACTCAAGAAGAGATGAATTTCAATGCATTTCCTCGGGAATTTACCCAAATTAGAGAGGGTCTCCTAGAAATCACATCCACAGGGAGCGAAATCTTCCATGTAGATTTCCATAGAGTCATAGACAAGCTCAACAAAGATGCTCAAAACTGCTCTTTGAAAAGTGGCAGGGGCATTGCATAGGCCAAATGGGAGAACTCTATAAGCAAAGGTACCCCAAGGACATGTCAATTTAGTCTTGTCTTAGTCTTCAGGGCTGATATGGATCTGATTGTAACCATTAAATCCATCTAATAAAGAGAAGAACTTCTTTCTTGCAAGACCATCTAATACTTGGTCAATGAAAGGAAAAGGAAATGGTTTTTCTTTGTGGCCTTGTTCAACTCTCTATAATCAACACGGGTCCTCCACTTCCCATTGTTCTTTGGGACTAAGACTAGAGGTGACACTGATTCACTATCTGAGATGGGGTATATGAACCCTACATCTAGCAAATTTTGTAATTCCTTCTTCACTATGTCCTTCAAGGTTGGGCTCATTCCCCTATGGGGTTGGAGCATAGGCTTGCATCCCTCTTTGATGTAAATATCGTGAGTACAAACTGAGGGATTCCCCCCCTTCATTTCTTTATAATCCTAAGCAAAAGCATCTACGTGCTCTCTTAGCATCTTGCACAATTGTTTTTCCTGTTTGGTCGAGAGAGAGGGATTGATCTTTAAGGTTCTAGATGGGCCAAATTCTATAGTCTTGACATGTTCAGGGCTTGAGAATTGATCATAGCTCAATCCAAGGACTACTTCCAGGTTCTCTCACAAGTTCATCAAGTGGAATGGTAGTGTGAGGTTGGTTCTAAAGGATATGGTCAATGAGGTCATCTTCATCAAGTTGCCCCCCTCTGATAACGAAATCTAAGGTACAGATTGGGTATGGTGTCGCATGGTACACTTCATCTTCTTCCTCATCCTCTAGCCACAAAGGTAGATCATGTTCAATAGAAGGCTAAGCAGGAGGATATAACATTAGTTGTTTTGATAAGGGATCATTCTTGAAGGTCATTTTCCCAACCCTACAACTGATATATGCATCAGCAGTGGCCAACCAAGGTCTTCCTAAGATAAGAGGATAACCTTTAAACTTGGTTTTGGGTTGGAGCACCAGGAAGTTAGTGGGATACTCCCAAGAGTCAATGGAGACCATAACATCCTCAAAAACTCCCTCAGGAACTATTGTGGATCTATCGACAAGTTGCAACATTGTAGTGGTCTTTCTCAAGGCTCCTTGGAGGTTGAGCTTCAACATGGTTTCTTTATTCATCACATTGATGGCAGCGCCAAGATCAATCAATATATGAGGGAAAATGATACCATCAATTTGCACATCCACTACTCGATTTCCAGGGTCTAGGTATTTTGGGAAAATCACTCTCTCTAACATCAAATCAGATAATTGACCAACATTGATGGTGCGGGTGTCTCTCTTCTTTCTCCTAGGATTTTTGAAGAATTTCTCCTTGATAAGCTTATTATATATGGGAAAATCCCTAATAGCCTAGAGAAGGGGTATCTTGACACACAACTTCTTCAATTCTCCCAAAAGTTCAATCTCTTCTGGAGTATGTTGGCTAGGATGGATCAATCTCTCAGAAAAAGGAGGTGGATTTATTTGAGGGGTGCTTTCTTCCTTTTCCTCTTCAATCTCTTTAGGTGGAGATGGTAGATGGTTATCTGGGAACACTCTCCCAGACCTAAGGTTAATCTCTTGGATCTCCACAGCATAGACAGGGTAAGATGTCTCTCCACTATAAACATGTTGTGCCTGTTTGTTATTCGGGTTCAGATTAGGTTGACCAAGCATATGAGGTTGATTAGGTGGAGTAGGATGAGTGATTTGTGGTTGAGTTTGGGGTGGAGGCAGTAAAGCAAGAGGTTGGTTGAGTTGAGGCCTTCACTCTTGTGATGGGTTGCTCCATTAAGGAGCATATGGCTGAAATGGTTGATTGACGGGTTGAGGATGATATGGAGGAATATAAGGCCAATAAGAAGTTGTGGCCATGATGGATAAGTAGAGGAATACCAAGGCTGCAAGGGTGCATTCTGGTTTGAATTGTAGTAAGAATAAGGCGCACCTTGCATGCCTTGTTGGTATCGTCGAGTTCCTTGAGACCTTTGATTGATGAAGCAGAGTTGCTTTAGTCCACCTTCCACCCTTGGTATACAACTTTTAGGCCAGGTAAGGAAGGGAATTTTTCTATTTCATGGTTTTCTTCAAAGACTGAGCATACTTCTATGACATTCAATGGGAATTCATTCCGAGAGTGTCTTCTAATGCATCTAGGCCAAAATATAGCTATGGATCTATGTGCCTCCTCTTCTTTCCTCTTGATCTGCATGGTATCCATTTGTAATGAAAAGGTATGCAACATTTCACTCTTGAAATCCTCCAACAAGTTCCCTATCTCACTTTTGATGGTTAAGGTGGAGGAAGAGGTGTGAAAATTCCAAGATCTAGATCTGGAATCCATACTACAACAAGTTGAACTACTTCTCCTACATGCAAATTTGATTTACAATTTATTACAAGATTACTTCTAAAAATATCGAAGCGGTTACTGAAGAAACCTTCACCAATTAAAATACTTTCGTGAAAACAGACACTGAGCAAGAAAGAATAATGCAAACACAGGACACTGTTATTTTTGGACAAAAGCCCCCAGAAAAACCCAATGCGAGAAGACTGGTGCAACAGATCTGAGGGTTTATATATTATGCAATAATTTTCTAAATACAAATCTGGGATGCCCTTCTGTCTATACCTATAGAGAATATGACTAACAAAGAGTTAGTGAGAGAAATCTCACACTGATACTCACAGCCCGACTGACCAACAAACCCTGGATAGCAAGTCCTCCACTACGTTGTGCAGTTTTTGTGCAGTCTCTGCGTCACTCTGTGTGGCTTTTGAACTGTTGGTCTTCTACTAGCTGCATCTACCCTTTTGGCCTCTTCCGATCTCACACATTGGCTTTTCGGCACTGGATCTGATTGATCCACAGCTGAACTTTGGATCTACTCAAGGCTGCAATGCTACTATGTTGCCTCTGCTGAACTGCTCTTTGTCTTCTCCGCGATGTATTCCCGACTCAGGAAAAATATCCAACCAGAATTAATCTGCCCCTCCACTGCAATCAAGAATCACTTAGATCTGATTTTCTTCCGAGCACTGCTCTGTCAGAAAAATTTGATCTCTAGATCCTCTCGGTGTAATTTACAATTGACCCTCAAGTCTTCCTTTATAGCATTATCGTTGACAAATAAATGGCCAAGATTAGATCTCCAATCAATGGCTAAGATTATATTGGACTTGATCTGCTTTATCTAGAAGATTCACCCACATTTTACATTAATACCGATTAAATATTTTAATTTCCTAAGTTAGACTTAGGGTCCTCATTAAAAAATAATTATTTTTCTTATAAAATTGTTTTTCGGTGGAATTTTCCAAAACAATTTCTAGGTTATCTGTAATGCATGTGTCTAAGCCTCTCCACAAAGTTTGAGACATAGAGCACATCCGGTGAAACAAAAAATCAACACTCCCTCTTGGAGAGGAATGCGCTCTAACATATATGCCCTATTGCACACAACTCTGACTCTGAAGCATCTCCCTTTGCGCTGATGATGTCTGAAATGCTACCCATTAATCATTGTGTTATTGTTGCATTGTACTGATGCTGACCCTACCACGATTAACACTGCATCTGTACTGCAACTCCCTCTCAAATGTTGCATATACTGCTAGCACTGCCACTGCTAACACAACACTGCAACTCAGATGCTGAGAGAAGCAACTGAAAAACATCCATGAAACTGAACAACTGTTCAGAATGCAACTCAATGATGAAACACTCACTGTTGTTAGTCTCTATGTTGTCCCTCTGAGGCACTGCGTTATTGTTGCTCTGCACTGCGTCCCTTTGCGCTGCTACAACTCTGCTCTGCGTTGGTCATATGTTAGTACTACTAACCACTGTATATGTCGTCTCTGCACTCCTCTGCACCAATTGAAAACTTCTCTAGCTTGCTACTGTTGATTATAGACACCCATAGCAAGGTTGTGATTCTAGAGATGGACTCCTCTAGGATCTTGCCCAAATGAAGTTCTTGCGAACTTCAGCTCAATGTTGCCCCATCTCCCTCTTAGAGATGCATGGGCACTCATGGCGTACTCATCTTCTTCGATATTTGGAGGATACCTCCAACCGATCCTAATCTCTAAACCATGGCAGAATTTCGATCTAGAAGTCTTACCTCCCTGTCGACTCACTCAGAGAGAGACCTTCCCAGAAATTCAACCCTCCTGGGTTGGACTGCACAATCCCTCTGGGGATTCAAACTACTGCTTTTTGCAGCTTTTCGGCCTTTGTCATGCGCTGGATCTGCTCTTCCTATTTCACAATACACGCTCCGATACCATGTGCAAATTCCAAGATCTAGATATTGAATCCCTATTGCAACAAGTTGAACCTTTTGGATGAGGATGATGCACCTAGTCCACCATGCCCAACCGGCTCCACAGTTGCACCATGCACTTGGTAGATGTTCGAAGATGCCTCCCGCTACATATGGAGGGCTTCTGTCATTACTCGAACCCTCACAGATGGTATACAAGCATATTTGATCTATTTGGAGACCCATGAGGATGTCCTTGTGCCCCCACACCCACTTGGGAGCACCACAGGTTCTTGATTGGAAAACAAGGGGTCAACCCCCTTGTCCACTATGTTTGGAGTCAATTTTTACATCATGGCACCCCTTGGACTTCATAAGGCCTCCTCAAGGGACCAACAACTCACTTTGTTGATCATTCGACCCTCTTGAGAGGCTTATCTTTACATTATTGAGCTATTTGGTGGCCTTGTCACCAAAAGATTTGTTATTATGCACATTATTTTATTTTAGGGGCTAAATTAGGCTAAATTAGCTAAATCAAATCATTAGAGATTGTATAAATAAAAGTGACATGAATCATTTTGATCATCATCACTTGGATTGGGTTGTTCTCTCTCAAGATATTTTTGTTATTCCTTTCGAGGACGAGTTTTGGATGAATGGATGAATTTTGATGTTTGGACCTCTTCATTTTTGTCTTAGAGCTTCATTATTTGCATATGTTGATGACTGGATATACGATTTATTACATGTAAGTACTCTTTTAATGCTATTCTTGTTATTTTCTTATGTCACATGCATGTTGCTAGGATTTTCGCTATACTAGGGTGAAATTTATTTATTTTCTTATGTGAAATTATGGAAATTTGATCTTTTATAGCGTTGCATCATGTCATGGGCCATGTATGAATGAGTGAATATTCCTAGAGATATTTTGTCAAAAAATTATCTTGATAAGTCATCAAATATTGCAAATCGAAGTGTAAAGACCTTGAAGCAATCATTCTCATACCCTAATGCCATGCAAAATTGTTCGAGAGGCCTCCTGAACTAAGTGAATCCATTCCAAGCATTGGAATATCCTTGAATCCATCTCTCCCAAATGATTAGGCACTAATCCTCCATTGGTGATCACACAAAACCATATCTTTCTCACCTTTCTCTCTTCCTTTCTAGGCCTAGCCCCCATAGATGACCTAGGGAATCAAATTTATCGTGATTCACACATCCAAAAAATTCGATCTCTTGCCCTCTACTACATTGTTGTGTCTCCTAGAATCCCTCCAAATTTTAAGTAATTCCGATAGTGGGATCTTGATATATTCCAAGCCCTAGCTCTGAGATCGATTCTTGCCCTTGGTTTCCCTTTGCTAGTGACCTCATTGGTATCATTGCATCAAAATTAGTGAAAATTTCCCCTTTGATACCCTTCTCCCTCTCTATTAAGTTAAGCACACCCCTAATTGATCAACTCCACCCTCTTGACCTAATTTTGGGTCCACTTGGTCCCGTGTGGTCCCACAACTTATTGAAGCTAATTTCACAAAGACCACTTGGAAACCAACTTTTCCCAGGGATTTCTAGGACTATGTATCCCCTTTACAAGTCTAATTCACAAACCCTAGCCCTTGAAATTCCCTTGGCCTTCCTTAGAGAGCCTTACACCTTTCTTCTCAAGCAAGCAAACCACACAATTGAGTCTCTCTTGTGAGCAGGCCTTAGGAATCACTCCTTGTCTCTCCATTGATTCATCCATCTAGTGATTCCCTTTATATCGTGTCTCCTCCCATTGGTGAAAGTTTGTAAAGAGCAGAGATCCTTAGTTGAGGTGACAATGGGCTATTGCTCCATTATTTCCCTTGACCTAGTAGTTTCCCTTTTAGGATCCCCTCATAGGACCCCTGCTAATTTGAGTGATAACAATACTCACTATTAGTTTTCATATGGTTTTGTGCCTTTCTACTAACTACTGTTATATGTATTTCTTTTGTCACTTAGAAGTGACCTTGCACTCACATGCCACTATTGTTGGATGGTGTACTCTCTAGTTCCATTGAATTGCTTTGGTCAATTGTGGACATTAAGAATATTACCTTATTTTATATAGTATACCTCCTTAAAGAAGCTCAATGGAAGAAATATAGCAATGTTATTTTGGATTTCCAATATATTAATAAGTGTAGGATGATACAATCCTTCCTAAAGAATATTCATGACTAAAGGAGGCACCACTACAATAGAAAGAAGGCTTTGAAATTGCTTGATCACCTAAAAGATTTGTAAGATGAAAATAAGAAAAAGAAAACAAAAGGTTGCAATGGGGGTTTCCATTACAAAAGGGGGAGACCAATTCAACAAGTAAGAATGAATAAATATAATAGAAAGGCGAAGAGAGCATAAGGGATTGCAATGAAAATCACATAGCAGGGTCCAAGAGGTCAAGAAAAATAAAAAGAGACTCCAAACATTGGGTGTGAATATGCGCGAAACTATTTGTGTAATAATGATATTTATTAAAATTGATGGAGGCCACAAGATATGTGGCACACCCAAGGGAGGTTGAGGGGGAGATATGGTCCCCAAACCATAATGAACATGAGGGCCTATTGCCATGTGGATCCAAGAGAGGAGTTACAAAGGCTTGAGATACCAAAGGATTCATCAATGGAAAAGGACTATATATAAGACAAGGGAAATATGTTGTTAAAAACATATAGTAAAGGAACTAGGAGGGACACAAGAAGAGGAAGGTGGGTAGGAGAATTCTTTCACAAAAGAAAAAGAAAAAGTGGGGAAAAAGAGACATTTTTGAAAGAAAATTAGATCCAACCCACAAATAATACACTTAAGCGATAATGAACCACTAAAAAAAGAATTAGATTAATATCTAGTGTGGATTCATAGTGGAGTAACTAGAAATGTAACAAATAGTTCAATGGAAAAATTATTTGTCCCATATCAAAAAAGGTTGATGACTCGAGAGCTTGCTTGATCCATAGAGGGTCCAAGGCTAAGTTTTGGTAAAAGGTTCCTTCAAATTCATTTAAAACCCTAAAACAAAATTGGTTCCTTGACCTATTTTATTTGGTGAGATTATTAGCTAAATACTTTCCTATGACATCATTGATCTTTCTTTGCAAAATATAAATAATTAAGTTGTGAAAACCAAAATAGTAGCCACACATAAAATTAAAAAAGAGGTAGGATCCTATTTTGCACCTTTGTTTGTGATTGGAAGCCACAAAACAAGGGTGAGTATCCCCATAGTCTATAAAATAATGGAAAGAAAATGAAATGTTATTTTAAGAAGAAAAAATAATAAAATAACATCCTAAATCTAAAGCAAGAAATATAAAGAATGGAAATCCCAAAAAAGCTCTAAAAATTAAAGATACAAAACCTACAACCCATAATGCACTAGTCATCCTTTCTAAGTCCCTAGGTACAAGTGTAGTCTTCTCCCTACACATTGCTCCAAGATTCAATCCAAGGTAAATAAGGCCACAAGATGAAAGTGGAAATAGGATAAGGTCGGGTAAGAAGAGGTATAAGAATGAGGGAATGGGAGGCAAGTAAAAGTGGAGTGAGAAGAGATTTGGCATGGAACAAGGAAGCTATATTTAAAACCTTCAACAAGTGGATAAGGGTGAGAACTCTAACTAAACATCCATCAAAGGATGATTCTCACTAATAATGCAAGAAACCATGGAGATGGCCTAAGGAAATGGTGGATAATATCAATTATCATGTGAAAATATCCCAAATTATAGGGATCTAAATTTGTGATAGATGCCATGGCAATCACCAAGCCACTTATTTACTCTCATACCTACAAAAATAAATCAAGGGTATGACATGGAGGAGCCATGGATGTCCAAGGTAATTTCAAAAATCCTAGAAAAGAAAATGCATAAGGGGCCTTCAAGAAGAAAGAAAAAGCTTCATGAACAAAGATCACAATCTAAGGGAAATTAGACAAAAGTGTTCCCTAGGAGAAGCAAGGGCTCCCAAGAGGAGCAGAAGGCTCAAGGCGAGGAAAAGGAACCTTAAACTAAAGAAATTGCACTCAATTTAGAAAAAAAATGATAAATAAAATGAACCAAAATGAAATTCAGAGAGTTTTTAGAAAAATGTTGTCTCTATTCCATGAGAAACAAGAACAATCAACTCTTTGTTCCATAAAAAACTAGTAAACTCTCATAATTCAATGGAACATAAACTAATGAATCAACAAAATTGTATGAAGTGTTCTCCAAATTCATAAAATTTGAAAGCAAAAAAAGGGTAGAAATGCCCCAAAAGGAAATAAGCAAGATTAGAGGGGAAAGGATATGAGCTTAAACATAATATGGAACATAAGCCTAACCAAATAGTGGGACCATTAACAAAAACCAATGCAAAAGTAAGAAAAGGGAAGGATTTGCCAATAGTCTTGATTGATGCTCATACTTGACTGCATACAAATTTAATGCAATACAACAAGTATGGGTAGGACTTGTTGCATCAAAAGGAACCCAAATAAATAAATTAATTAAAGAGGGTGGTGAAAGAGACAATAGAGGAAGGGGGGAACAACGACAGAAGGCTAAAAAACCTCGAGAAAAAAAAATCCCAATGTGGAATAACACAATAGGTAAATTTGTCAATTGGGTCTTGCTAAAGCGGTTGTCATATGTTATCCTCCACTCCTCAAGTTCAATTCTCCACCATTTTCAATTCTTGCAAGTGACATGTTTAACTCTTAACGAGTATATTGTTGTAATGATCTTAAGTCTTGTGTTGACAAATCCTTGAGCATTTGTAGAATCTGGTTAGCCCAATTCACCCCCCCGTGTTAAATTCCTGCAATTAACATGTTAAGCTCTTAATGAGTATATTATTGTAATTGTCTTAATCCGTGTGTTGACAAAGCCTTAAGCATTTGTAGAATCTAATTTACTATAGATACTATCCTTGAAATGAGGGGAAGTGCCAAGTGAATTTCCCTAAGAAGTGTAATTTAGGAAGACGAAAAACACAAAATGTTGATTTTCACATGCTACACTAATTCACATTTAATGCATATTTAAAAATATCATTTAGAATGAAGCATTTAAGCTTTAATTATAACAAATTTTTAATTCCTCAGCTAACATCTCTACCCAAGCATGTTTTGAGTTTAGGTCTTCTAGATTGATCATCACTCCCCACCTTGTTGTTGATGTTTTCATATTAAAAGACCATGAGGACCATGTAGAATATTGTTACTATATCTAACAGATGTTCATAGTCTTACACATTTATTTAATCAAACTTCCAATGCATAAGGGCCTCCCAAATCTCCCTTCTTCATTATTAGACCCACCACATGCCCTTAGTCCATGATAGCCCAACTAAACACACCATTGCTAATTTATTCTTTATATCTATTTTCTTTCCTAACTTGAAACTTAAATTTAACATTGCAATATAAGACTCCACAATACAAATTACATTTTCTTTATGTCTCTATGAGATTTGAACATGGGTTTCCACATTGAAAACAAGGCTAGCTAACCTCACCAATGTAAAGTATAGTTGTAATTTCTTATATAGTGTATGGTTATTTGTGGTCATGACATTTACAATATCTAATCTAGCTCCATAGTATATGGCTATTTGTCATAATGAAATTTACAAAATTGTCTAAAAATATTGAACTAAATACATTATACTTCTTATTTTATAAGTTGATAGTATTTTAGCAACTATGATGTTAAACTAGACTATATATGTCTATAAAAATTAATCATGGATATATCTATTTATAAAAATGAATCAACTTAATAAAAAAGTTGGTTTTATATGTCAAGATTGATGTATTAATTCACAATTTTACTTGTTAAGTTATAAAGTATAATTAGTGTCAATCATAGCTTGTATGTTTGGTCAAGTGAGAGTAGTAATATCCCATGAACAAAGGTTTGGTTCCTCTAAAGTACATGTTGGCCCCTTAAAGTCATGTGATTTTACAAGTGAGCCAAACATGATTTTGGACAAAGATCAAGTGAATTCTCATGTCAATGTTGATAAGGTGAAACTATATATATATATATATATATATATATATATATATATTCCAAAAAAGAGAAAATTCAAGAGCTAGCATTGGTAACCTTAAGTTCAATTAACTATACAATATGCAAGCCTTGTTAATAATTAATGTAGATTTATAGGCATGATCTCATTAAATACTAGCTCAACATAACTCAAAACTTAAACCACACATCAATATACTATCTACCTTTCCATGTAAGATATTCATGTTTATATTTATAGTGATTTTTTCTACCAAAAACTTTACTAGGAAACTAAAGAATGTTATGCTCCCTAACATTCTTAGATGGTATAGTTGGCAGTCAACATAGACTAGTACCTCACCCAACAGATTCAAGCCAAGCACCTACTAACACAGAACTAGCCAAATGCCTACCAACATTGATGATACTCTGTTAAATTAACCCCTTCAGTTGATTTTATAATTGTGTTATGATAATCTTAAATATATATCCCTTGACATATAAATTTAATTTTGTTATTTTTAAAAGAACTTTCATCTCTTGTAAATTGATTTTAGAGTGAATTTAACTGAATCAAAAATAAATAAAATTAATTACCTAAAAGAATTATAGGCACAAAATTAATTAAATATTCCACAATAATCCATTAAACATTTTTTTAATAACCTTAATATAATATTTAAAATAATTTTAAATTTTAAATTAATTCAAATAATATATATAATTTCAATTTAAAATAACTCGTATCTCACGGTTTTTTTAATCAATTTTTCATATATATAAAAAGTCAAATGCATTTATTTCCATGTAAATAACAAATATCCTTTGTACGATTTATTTAATTCATTTTTCAATTATTTAATCACTTCAGTTATTAAAGTAACTATATGCTCGGCAGTATAAAATGAAACATGAATTTAAAACCGAGAGGATCTATTGTTTTAAAACTATTTAACACGTACGGCTGGAGCTCTGATCACTAAGTTTGTTGAAACATAAAAATCTATTGGTTTAGTGCTATTTTTCCTTATCAATACCCCAAACCGAAGTTATTAAAATGAATTTGGAGAGTTTTATTAATTTTGAGAGAGAAACCTTCAAAAATAGAAATGCAGAATTGACAGACTGTATCCGTACCTGTGGTCTAAGTTGAAGCGTCATATTAATTTGGCAGAGAACCACCTTCAAAAACCAGAAGGCTAATGGCAAAATTGTGAGGCACCGTCCGTACTTGTGCTCTGGGAGATTGATTGTGTACCAGTGAGTTAAGGTTGCACCCTCCTAGAACCATTGAATCTCTGTGGGCCGACTCCACGTCCACATCAAATAAATATTGAATGTATGATTTCAGCTATTCTGCTTCTTATTTCTTTAATTTTCACCTTAACCGCAAACCCACCTGTTGAAGCCTAGAAAATCTCTGCTTCAAACATTGGGGAAAACCACCCGGTCGGGACCTTAGGACAGCTCCTTTTCCGTTTGGTATGGTGGCTCCGACTGGATTTAAAGGACCAGTTTCCTTATAACTAAATGGGTTGGTGATGGTTTGATTTGGATGAGTGGAAATGGGACTAAATTGACTGAAATAAAACTATATAATTTAAACTAAATACTGATAAAGAAATTCTAACACTAACCCAGGTAATTATATGTGAATACAACTTAAGATTGTTCCAATTTAACAATAACCATAAAAATGTATTATCATTTAAATTGAAATGTGCAGAAACAAATAAAGATAACTCTGTTTAAGAAATTAAACAGAGTTGTATAAGCATATTGCATTCATCATTGTATACCATCTATATATACTTAACGAAAGATAACGTTTCAATTATACTCAGAAATGATATATAAAAAGAAACGTTGTGAAAATCAAATATATATAAATGATAGCAAATTTTAAAGAGAATATCATAAGACAAAAGAAATCAACAGTGAACAGATAGAAATACCTCATTCATCTTGAAGACTTTCAAATGAAATCTGATACTCTAATCCAGTAACTCTGATGCAAAATCAAATTCCAAGGTACAGAAATGCAACACTTCAAATATAATTCCGCATAAAAATCACCAAATGTGATCCTTTTAAAAAAATATATTAAGCCAATGGAGTACAGAAATGTAATCTCCAAGTCAAAAATATTAAGATCCAGGACTCGTCTCTAAATGCATGAGAAGGGTTTAAATACTACTTAGCTAAATCTAAAAATAGTCTATTACAAAAATTAAGGATTCGGTTTGATGACCGTCATTTTCCTGGGCTAAAATATAGTAAAATTAAAACTAAATCTAACTATCTATGAACTTGATATTTAAACTTGCAGGCATCTAGCATAGTTTTGAGAAGATGTGGTTGACCGACTTCAGAATTCAACTGTCCTGAAAAGACAGAGTCGAAAAGTGTAGGCGCAATCTTCTCTGTAGAATTGATGATACAATTAAGCGCACTGTGCTGACTGTGTGGCTTCACTAAGTATGTCCAGTAAGAGTCTCAATTTAATCTTGTCAGCCCCTGGATTAATTTTGCTCTTTCTTCTGCTTTTTGCCTCCATTCCGTTTGCAGTTGATGTGCCTGTGGGAGATATCCTGGAACAGTTTCTGAAATCAAATTAGCTTTGTGTAAATTATCATTTACACAATCAGTAAGAGTGTTTGCCGCTGTAGCCGCCTCCTCTACTGCCTTCTCTGCCCTTCTGATTTGTGCATCCCCTTTACTAGAGCTTTTTGTTCTGCTATTAATTTTGCAATTTCATCTTCGATTTCTCTTCACCATTTTCTCCTTTTCCTTTTTTTCATATCATAATTCAACCAAGGTAGTTTCTTCTTTATAGATTCGATCTTTCGCAGTAGTTTTTTCTCTTTGCTGAACACGCTCTTCATTTTTTCTTGCTCAGCATTAAGTGCCTTGAATTTGGTCAATGTTTCCTCATTTTGCTTTACAGTTATTTCGAGTCTCTTCAACTCCCGACTTTTCTCAATAAGAGCTTTATGTTTCCCTGAGAGCTCCTGATCTCCAACAGCGTTTTCAGTCACTTCTAAAAGCTCTATAGGGGATAATTTGGCAAACTCACATACCCTATTGTGTGGTAGAAACTGTGTCAAATTGCCCACTTGGATATTGAACTTTGTGAACAGCGTCTAAAACATTCTTTTTTGGTACTGTCCGTCTGTGTTTGTTCTTCTTCAACGGTTCATCTCTTTTGGTCCACTCCTGTGTGCATTCTGACAGATTCGCATGTTCTCTGGAAAAATCTTCCATGAATTGCTTATTATAAGTCGCCTGAGGTTCCGGCAACTGATACATCAGCCTCAGATCTTCCGTGGTGAATGACCCGATTAGCTCTTGAGATGGAGTTCTAAATTGCCTGTCTGAAATATCTGTGTTGTCTAGCACCCATTTCACCATGTCTGTATATGGGAGAATCCTTGGCCTTGCCGCTATCCTATGCAGAAATGAGCAAGCCAGTTCTTTAAGAGTTGCCTCAGACGTATTACTGGAACCTGTTGTAGCCGCAACTTTCAATACCACAGGATTTTCTTCTTCCAGCAAATTATACATTCCTTCCCATATGGTTATACCGGCATCCTTATTGCAAGCGGTGTCTGCATACAGTGAAGCCATTTCTCTGTTTTCAGAATTCGAGCTCTTCTCCTTCTTACCCATAATGTTCTGTGAAAGCTTTGTATAGACGTTTGCTCCTTCGTGCCTTCGTTTTACGAGTTAAATGAGATTAATGGGATGAGAACGGTGATGAGATTGTTTTAAATGCGAAGGCAGATGAAATATATTATTTTAACGTGAAATGACTTTCAATCAAAACAAAATCTCATTTACCATTAATTGTCAATCCATTCATTTAATCCAATCATTAAAGTGCATAACAGATATTGATATATGGGAAGATTGTCTTTGAACAACGCGCTTTTATGAATCTGCGACATTGCGATCTGCGATTTGCTGCGCAATATCGCAATATCGCAATGTCGCAATATCGCAATATCGCAAAATGAAACCATCGCAATTTTATAAATAGCGCAAATTGTGAAATAGCGCACATCGCAAATCTTGCAAAAGCGCAAAATTGTAAATAGCGCAAAAGGTATTCGTTTAACATTTCTGCTTTTCTGTGCTATGCGATCTGCGACCAATATGTTTATTGTATAGGCTTTTTGGGATCGCATTATCGCAAAATCGCAAAAATCGCATTTTCAGTTTTATAAAAGATATATACCATTTTGCGATGGATGCGCTATTTTGATTAAAGAACAATTTTATTGTAATCTATCATAAACTTAAGTGTTTCTTAAGGTTCTTTCTAAGGGATTTCTCTAAGTTTATGATAGAAAGTTTTATTTGAAAAGGAAAACAAATCCTAATTGATTTTTTGGATTTTTTAACTAAGGGTCCCCATTTATTTAGTATTATTACTAATATTAAATAAAAAGGGGGGTTGTTGTTGGTCACAACACCACCAAACAACACATCTCGGTTGGATAGACAGAAGAGCAGGAAAAAGTAATGAAGGTTGCGAGAGAATGTGAGCTCAAACTCTCTTAAAAGAACAGAGGATGATGAACAGATTGCGCTAAAAATGCATTTTAGAGATGAAATTGTGGAGGAAACTGGCAAAATGTATTAAAAAACTGCGTAGTCTAAAAAGGTTGCCTTTTCAATTGACAATGATTTTTAAAAAATCTGGCAAAGATTTGGTCAAAATCTTGTTTACAGTTGTTAAAATTTAATATTTTGAGTGTCCTAAGGGTTTTTGATAGTGCTGAATCCATTTCCAGCATAAAAAATGGATTCTAAACACTCCAAGCACATGATTTTTCAAATTTTAGTTAACCAAATTCCGACAATTTTTTGCCATCCAAGCTATTTCATGGGCTCGGTAGACAACTTCTTAAAAAACAAACTAATAGCCGTAGCTAGTCAAAATGGATTGCATTATATAAGCCCCAAAAAGTTAATGGAGCCCAAACCTAGATAAGCAGACGACCTACCAAAAGCAATGTCAAGTAGTATGGGTCAGACTTGTTGCATCAGGAGGAACCCAAGTAGTTAAATTAACTAAAGAGGGTGGTAAAAGAAAAAAGAAAAAAAATGTGGAATGACATAAAGAGTTAATTTGTTAACAGGGTTGGGTTTTGGATAGTCGTAGTGTTAGTTTTATTTTTCACAAGGTTTTGGAAAGTCGTAGTGTTAGTTTTTGTTGTATTGTTAGTTTAATTTTTCAGTGTAAATTTTTGTTATAGTTACTTTGCTAATAAGGTTTTGGTTAGCTTTTGTTGTAGTTTTTTTTTTTTTTTAGATCCAGGACAATCGGTAACTGGTGTGTAGTTATTTTGTTAATGAGGTTTTGGAAAGTCGTAGGGTCAATTTTATTTTTTACAGGGTTTTGGAAAGTGGTAGTGTTAGTTTTATCTTTCAGTGTTAGTTTTTGTTGTAGTTACTTTGTTAATAAGGTTTTGGTTAGTTTTTGTTGTAGTTACTTTGTTAATAAGGTTTTGGAAAGTTGTAGTGTCAGTTTTATTTTTCGAAGGGTTTTGTAAAGTGGTAGTGTTAGTTTTTGTTGTAGTGTTAGTTTTATTTTTTATTTATTAAGTTCAATTTTCCATATTTAATTTTTGTAAATAATATTGAGTTTTTAATGAATATATTGTTGTAACGGTCTTAAGCTTTGTGTTGACAAATTTTTAAGCATTTGTAGAATTTAATTAACCATAGCTACTATCTATAGGTGAAATGCCCAATGAATTTTTGGAAGTACTATACTTACAAAAAATACAAAGGAGTTGTCTTTAATGAGACTTTTTGGAGTTTCTAGTAGATTTTTTGGTAAGCATCCGGGGGGGAATTTGAGGTGAAATCTTGATCTGTGTTATATGGATTCAACACCCTAAAAAACCCTAGGATACTTTGATTGTGTAGAGTTTACCCATCAAACTTGTGATTTCAATGAATTCCCACTAAATTTTATACAAATTATATCAGAAAAATCCACCAAAAAACTTTTCAAAAAGTCTCATTATAGACAACTCTAAACAAAAATGGTTAATTTTTTCATCATGCTACACTAATTTGCATTTAATGCATATTTGAGTAGCATTTAGAAGGAACCATTTAAGCTTAATTATGACAAATTTTCAATTCCTTACCTAACCTCTCTACCCAAGTGTTTTGAATTTTTGTATTCAAGATTGATCATCACTTTCTCTCTTGTTGTTGTTGATGTTTCATATTGAAAGACCATAAAAATTATGTAGAAATTTCTTACTATACCTAATAAATATTCATAGTCTTACCCATTATTTTAATCAAACTTCCAATGGATAAGGGCCTCTCAAATCTCCCTACTTGGTTGTTGGTCCCACCACATGCCCTTGGTCTATGATAGCTCAACTAAACATACCATTGCTAAGTTATTCATTATACTTGTTTTCTTTGCTAACTTAGACATTTAAATTTTGTATTTCTCTATGGAATTTCAACACGGTTCTCCACCTTGAAAGCAAGGCTTTAGTTAGTTGGCCCCACCTATGTTAAGCATAGATACATAATCTCTTTTTATAGTGTATGGATATTTGTGGTCATGGCATTTACAAATATTTGATCTAAATATATAACATACGACTATTTGTCATCATGGCATTTACAAAATTGTCTAGAATTACAAAACTATTACACTCTTAGTCTATAAGCTAATAATATTTTAGCAAATACCATGTTAAAGTAGACTATATATGTTTATATAGAATTTTCTCACATATATATCTATTTATAAAAATTTAATCAACTTCATATGAAAGTTAGTTTTATATATTAAGATTAAATTTCATTAATGTACTAATTCACAATTTTACTTATTAAGTTTTAATTAGTGCCACTGAAAGCTTGTATGGTTGGCTATGTGGGGCTAGTAATATCTAGTGTACAAAGGTTTCATTCCTCGAGTACATATTGCCCCCTTAAGGTCATGGGATTTTACCAGTAAACCTAATATAGTTTTGGACAAAAGTTAAATGACTTCTCACTTCAATGTTTGTTATGCCAAACTAATAATTAATAGACATAAATATTTCCCAAAAAAAAAAAATTCAACAACCAACATTAATAACTTTAAGTTCTATGAACTATACATTATGCAAATCTTGTTAGCATCTTGTGACATAAAATGGCTCATAATAAATGTTAAACACACATGGTGTATGAGGAAGATAAACACACACACAATAGACTCAACACACAATGAAGGATAAGCGTGAGGCTTTCTTATTTTTCCATTATACATGATGTGCATTTATAATACAATGGTGTGACTATTGGTTTCATATTCCAAGGTCACTTGGACTCCATTGTGACTTTTAAATTCACACATTTCACACCTACCCACGTAGGATTAAGTGTTCCAGCATCACTGCTCAGAAAGGGGTATCGTGAAGTCAAGAAAAGAGTTGTGATACAAATCTATGAAACCATGGCGGCATAAATTTGAATCAACTCTCACGAAAATGTTTGGAAAAAAGAGGTGGTTTTAGGATGACCACAAACAGCAGGCCTTGATACTTGTTGCCGGTTCCGGAACTCTTCAAAAGCGGCAAGAAGGCTGAAAGCTTACGCACAGAGAATTGTCCCTCATATAAAGAGGGGGACCTTGACCTGAAGAAGGGGAGGTCTACTACCTGATGGTTTAGGATTACCAACAACTCTGGAATGCTTTGAAGCATCTCCTGGAACTCAACCAAAGTGACGAGAAAGTGAAACCTGGCAGAGGAAGATATTCCTCATATGAAAGGAGACCGACCTGAAGGGAGGTCTACTACCTGTGATGGTTTTAGGTTATCCACCAACCAAAGATGATGGTTTAAGGTTGTCCACCAACCGAAGGCATGCTCATGGGCATCCGTGTCTCTGGCTACATCTCTGAATCTGGAATGACAAATTGTGGCTTAGGCTCGCTTGAACTGCTGGCTACAACTCTGAACATGGAATGAGAGATTGTGTCTCAGGCTCACTTGATCTGTCGTCGAAGCTTGTACATGACCACCATTTTCCCCCCTATCAAGGACAAGGTGAGATGATGGCGAAAACTCAACTGCAAGTTTTCTCAATATTCGTGAACATGTTCTGACATGTGTTTTAAACATCTTCTTGGCTGTTGATGCCCATTGCCAAGAAGCGATCCATCCAAGATGAATATTGGTTCTTGCAGGAGGCTTGTTTCTGAAGCATCTGTCTGAAGAATGAGTGTGCCGACCACAATGCTTGCATGGATGAAGATCAAAACAGTGATCTTTCATATGGCCAACTCGATCACAGTGTTGGCATTTCACAATCTGTTGTTGTTGTTGTTGTTGTTGAACAGGATCTGGAACAGCTGCAGGTGAACTGTCATATAGGAATCCGACACTCTAAAATATGATGGGCTTGGTGTAGTCTGGAATATGAAAGGTCACATCCTTGTCATATCCAAGACCAGTTCTGTGCTTGTTGTGGACAAGCTCTTCCCAAGGTCTGATGATGGGCTTGAGAAGCGCAGGTTGAACTGCTGCATTTGCATGTACATCTGCTCTTATGCAATGAACTGAATGGGAATCAAATTCAACTTTATTGACTTGCTGCTGATGGGAGTCTTTCTCAATCTTCTGAACAGAAACAGGTTCAGAATGGTGACTCTTTTGCTAAAGTTCGTCTTGTTGGAGCTGAGATTCCAGCTGCAAAAACTAGATCTTTTCATGTGCATCTTGCAAACAACTTTGAATGTTACAAAGAGCATTCTTGCTTATTTTTATCATATCATCAACATTTGAAAGAATGAGGCTATTCAACAACTCTAATGCCTCATTGATTTTAGCCATTTTCAACAACACAGGCTCAAAAAATGAAAGGGTGTCGGCTTCAACCGAAAATGCACCCGTTTACAATGTGATGCAACAAGAAATATAAATGACTCAAGAGAACTTCCAACTATGGAAATCTCAAAGTACAAAATCTGCTCCTCAAATGATGGCGGGCAATCAACAATGACTTACATCAACAACTCAAATTCACTGATTCCAACTATGAATGAAGAGGCAAATACAATGTCAATACAATAGAATGTCTCTGCAAAATATGTGCAGTTGAAAACACTATGCAAGAAGTCTCAACAAAGAGTTGTTTTTCACCAATAACAATTCGTCTTCAAATGTCAATTTCTTCAAAAAATCACCTTTCAAATCAATGCCACAAATCACGCAATGTCAAATCTTCTCTTTTCACTATGTATTCAATCCATTTTCTTCATATGCCATTTCCTTCATTTCTGTTGTTCATATTCTCTCTTTTTTTTCTTTTCTTTTTTAATTAATTAAAAAAAATTAATGGGAATAATGAGAGGGAATTTTTTTTTTTTAATGGGTGAGAGGGTCTATTAAAAAAAATGAGTTTAAATACTTAAGGAAATGGATTATTAAAAAAGGAGGTGGTATTGATTATGTGGGGGGCGGTATGGTAAATCTGCAAAGTATAGAACACGAAGTGGGAGGGTAGATATTATATGGAGGGGTATTATAATAAATTTTAAAAAACGAATTTAAAAGGAGGCCAACTTTAGAATGGGCAGTATTAGAAAAAAAATTTAAAAATATGAAAAACGAATTAAAAAAAGAGGCAGTTATTGCAAGGAGGGTCGAGGGGAGGGACTATTTTAGAGGGGTCGGCTATAGGGAGAAGGATGGCAGCTGGGGAGTAAGGTGCGAGGGAGGGCGAGGAAGCGTAGGGTAGGAAGCAGTGTAGTCGAGGGAGATATGAGCGCTGTAAGGTAGGAGCGGAATAGGAGGAACGACTGAGCGATGAGGGCCGGCCAAAGGCGTGAGTTGGGAGGGTAGCTCGCAGGTTCGTGGGATTGATGTAGAGAAGGGCGCAAGGGTTGGATCGTGTGGAGGGTCGTGGGATTGAGCAGAGTATGGAGGGGGGGCCGGCTATGCCGTGGGGATTGCAGGGTAGAGAATTGGATGGGGTAGGTGAAACCGCTGGGAGAGGGATCGATGGGTATGAGCGGATTGGTTGGAACAGTCGTGGGAGGAGGCGAGTTGAGTAGTGAGGCTATTGCAGGCGGTGGGCCGAGAGTGTGAGGTGATGGTTAGAGCGAGTGGAAGGACGGCCGAGAGGCTTGGTGCTTGGAAATTATTATTATTATTATTATTATTATTATTTTAACTAAAACAGCAGAGAAGAACAGAAAATGTAGATTTTCTTCCAGCAGCAGATGAGCGAAGCTGAGACTCCAGACTTTGAAACAGCAGCAGGAAATTTCGTCAGAAATGCAGGATTTCAAGTAGTAATACACCGCAGAAGAATTTGCAGAGATTGCCAATAAAACTTCGAAATTTTTCCAGTAGCCCAGCAACAGGAAAATGGACTTTAAAAATGCAGAATTTTCCAGAAAATTTTAGCAGTAAAAATCCAGAAACTTGCAGAGATTTTTCAATGAAAAACTTAGAAATTTTCCTTTCAGAAACCCACTTTGAAACACTATTTTCCAGCAGCTCTTCAATGCTGAAATTTAATAGGCAAAAATTGCAAAAAGAAATGAGAATGAAAACCTTCAGATGGGCAGTTCTGCGCTTCTTCAACACCACTACTGCTCTTCTTCAAAACACCTCTAAATGGCGGCAAAAACACTGCTGCAGAAACTCTCTAAATGCTGCAAAAATGCAGATATGCACAGGCCATAAACACAAATGGCTCACTCAAAGTGGAGCAGGGCTAGCAATCGCCCGCTCTGATACCATGTTAAACACCATGTTGAAGCACACATGGTGTATGAGGAAGATAAACACACACACACAATAGACTCAACACACAATGAAAGATAAGCGTGAGACTTTCTTATTTTTCCATTATACATTATGTACATTTATAATACAATGGTGTGACTCTTGGTTTCATATTCCAAGGTCACTTGGACTCCATTGTGACTTTTCGCATTCCACACCGACCCATGTAGGATTAGGTGTTCCAAAAATAAACCTAGATTCATAGGCATGATCTCACTAAAAATTAGCTCAACAATAACTCAAAACCTAAATCACACATCAATATATTATATACATTTCCATATACAAATTCTAATGTTTAAATTTATAGTGCATTTTAAAAAAAAAAACTTCATTGAGAAATCACAAGATACTTCCTAACATTTGTGGATGGTATTGATAGTAATCAACATAAAGTAGCACACTTCATTCAATGAATTCACTATCAAAGCAAAATCATTCAAATACTCAATTGAATTTATCTTGATAAAAAAATAGTAAAGTTTATCTAAATAAAATTAACTAATCATTCTATAATAATATATTAAAAAAAAAAAAAAAAATTGTATAATTATTTTAAAATATAATTATAATTAAAAAAACCTATATCACATTTTATATTTAGAATCATTTTTATAAAATATAAGTTAACTTATATAATTATTATTAGCATACTTATTTGAAAAGAACTTTTCTAATTGCCATCGTGTCTTGATATGCAACCTCCGATCAAATGTTAGACAATTAAACATTTATAGGTCGTTGGATTAATAATTAGTTAAAACAGTTAGACAAAAGTCATTATTGCAATGCTAGACGACATTATTCCATGGATTCCACTGCATCCTAGCACGCGACAGTTAGAGGCAGCGCTGTGGAAGGAGATTCTATGCACCTGCTGGAAACAGAGGACAACATCTTCGGAGAACGATATGAATCGAATCAGTTAGAGAAACCGAGTTGAAGAAAATGGCCCATGTCTCGGATAGTAAGGCACCAGCTAAAACGCTTCCATGTTGTGGGAGTATTATGGTGGTTTTGTAGCTTATCTCTTAGCGCAGCTATACCCAGATGCAGTTCAGAAATTGACTCTTGTTGCTACTGGAGTTTGTTTGGAAGAGAAAAATATGAAGGAAGGGCTTCTCAAAGTATCTGACTTGGCAACCGCTAGAAGCATTTTACTGCTGCAGACTACGGCATTTGCATGTGGATTCACAGTTTTCCTTCCATTTCTGTTGAATGTGGTCGAGTTGGCCCAACGTTGTTTGGGGAGCTTCGCACCATTTGCAAGGGTGAGTGTCCTTGCTAAAGATAAACGGTGCAATAGACAGGTCTACTTGTCTCGAGATAGAGAAAGATCCATTATATTACAGATTTTTGGTCTTGTAATAATGGAACGAGAGATGTCTACATTGTAATAATGTATTGTTTGCTTCTATATCTGCACTTTTATTATTGATCCTTTGTATGTGATACCATATTTCTTCTTCAACAGCATTTATGATCCCAAGCCTCTGCTTTTTGTGGACTAATTTTTGGTCTTGCTCCCTCAGACTAATTGTCTGCTTTGTTAAACTGAGAGGTTTCTTTGGATGATTGAGTGTTGCATGACTGTATTTTGTTCGAACAAATTGAAACCAGTTCAAATCAATAGAATTCTAGAGAATATTTGATCCAGATTATCCGTTCCTTTCGCAAAGATGGCTTCTGTTGCGTGGCTCCGAGTTTTGGTCAAGATCATTCTTTGCTCGGTGTTCTTGAGCTCAAATATGCTTTTATTTCTGGTTAACCGATACTGCCAGTGGAGGGTAGGTCGAAGGGCATTCTATGAAAGAATAGGTAATATTTTATCGTTGAATTAATGATAATAAATGTTGTTTCAGTGTGCAAAGTAGTGAGGAATACTGCGAGTGGAGGGTAGGTCGAAGGGCCTTCTATGAATATGGATTTTTATATGTCATAATTCTTTTCCAATTTAATTCTTACGGCGTTTCCTTTGCAACATCAAATGCAATTGCTAGTATTATTGTATTTTGAAATAACACATATCTTGCATTTTATTTTTAATAAATGTATATAAACTCTTTAGGGCTACATAAATAACCGAAAAATTATATAATTGTGTTTTCAAATAACACATCTCTTGCATTTTATTTTTATAATATATATATATATATATATAAACTCTTCAGCGCTGGATAAATAACCGAAAAATCATTTGTTCGTTTAATTTAATTCATTTTTAAATGACTTAACTACTTTTAAAAGTTAGAAAAGTAACCATAGTTCGTCTAAAACTTGCCAGGAAACGCAAATTTAAAACCCATATGATCCACCAAAACAATAGAACCTATTTTACACGTATAGTTGGCGCCATTGATACGGGTCCGCTCTAATCATTAAGTTTGTTGGAAAACATAACAATTTATTGGTTTCCTCGCTCAATTCTCAATACTCATAATAGACGTAAGTTATTAAAATGAAGTTAGGAGTACCATATTAAGGATAGAAAAAAATCTTTAAAATAGATATCCAGAATAGGAGTTGTTTTTAGTGTGATTTTTTAGAGTTTTAGATGTTGGAATTTGGTGAAAAAAATTGAGATAAAATTTTGATTTATGTAATTTAAACTGGTTTTTTTACTGCATATATAGATTCAACACTCTAAAAAATTTCTAGGACACTTCCATTGCTACCCATCAAACTTTTGTTTTTAATAAATTCTTGCCCAAAATTAAATCCAAAAAAACCACCTCAAAACCTTTCGAAAAAAATCGCACTAAAAACTATCGTGCACAAAATAAACTGTGTCAGTACCTGTGCTCGAAGTTGGAGTGTCGTGTGAATTTTGGCAGAAAAATGCCAAAAAATAGAAATGGCAGAATTGGCATACTCTCTCCGTACGTGCTGGAAGCGAGCCTTGAGGTTCGAATAAATATTGAATGTACGGTTCGCCTACAAGCACGTCAGATGGACAAAAGATAAGGAGAAAGCAATAAAGATTGCGAGAAAGTGAGGAACACGCGAAAAATTGTGCTCAAACTCTCTTAAAAGAACAGAGAACTTAAAACTCTTAAAAATTGTGCTTAAACTCTCTCCGTTAATTTTGGCAGAAAAGAACCTGTAAAAAATAGAAAGGGCAGAATTGGCATACTCTCTCCGTACCTATACTGGAAGTGAACCTTGAAGCTTCAAATAAATATTGAATGTACGGCTCACCTATAGGCCACCATACATCACGTCAGATGGACAAAAGATAAGGAGAAAGACTCTGACCAAACTCCTCTAACAGGAGAGAACTTCAAACAGATTGGCTGAAAATGCTTTTTAGAAATACAATTATAGGCGAAACTGTAAAGATGTATTAAATAACCAACCAGGAGCTTAGACCGTCAAAATTGATTTCAATATATAAATCCCAAAAAATTAGCGGAGCCAAATCCTGGATAAGCTGGCAACCTACCAAAAGCAGTGCGTGAGTTCAGAATTCCGTGAGTTAAAGTTCTAATTCCGTCTCATGTCCGCTTTTTCATAAAATTCGTTTTCAAGTCTTCAAATCCACCGTCATTGCATCGCATCTCGAGGCTTCTAGAAAAAATTTGGCGATATACAAAATTCAGAGCAATCCAAGCGGTTTTCTGCTTTTTGGCTTTTGTAGCTTAAATGGGCGGTATCCAAAATTCAGACGATCCAAGCGGTTTTCTGCTTGTGTGCTTTGTAGCTTAAATGAGCGGTATACAAAATTCAGAGCAATAGAGTCAGATTTGTGCTTTTATAGCTTAATGTGAAGGTATACAAAATTCAGAGCTATTGAGGAGGTTTTGTGATTTTATAGCATACGCTTAATTTGGAGGTATACCAAATTCAGAGCAACTGAGGTGGTTTTGTGATTTTATAGCATAAGCGTTGATGGTTGGCTGGTATTTATGTCGGGTGCAAAGAGGAAAGTGATTTTTCCAATATTTCAAATTTGTCTTATAGAAAAATAAGTTTTAAATTGGAGATGAATAAAATGTTGTTATTATTATTATTATTATTTTTAAAGTCGGAAGACTACTTTATTCACATTCCTGGAAATAGAAATTTATAATGTTGTGTACATATCATAATAGCAAGATTTTCTATAAAGTTAGATAAAGTTAGAGTTATTTAATTTTATATATGCCAATGTAAAAGTT
Organism: Pinus albicaulis; assembly: GCA_034641835.2. Taxonomy (NCBI): domain Eukaryota; kingdom Viridiplantae; phylum Streptophyta; class Pinopsida; order Pinales; family Pinaceae; genus Pinus; species Pinus albicaulis. The sequence goes on from CM076571.1 coordinate 801,276,270, forward strand.
GATGATAGTAAAGTAATATATAAAATATAAGTTAAATGTATAAGTAATGATTTAAATTAAGGTGTTTTTTTTTTTAATAAAAATCAATATAAAAGTAGAATAATTTAATTTAAACCATTATCGAACAAATTTCAAAATCTTATGAATATTCTTTTTGAATATTTTAAATAAATAATGATTAAATAATATCTTTAATATTCAAATAAAAAAATTACGACACTTGGATTCTAAAATTTCTTGAAATATATAGATTATGTTAAAAATGTTTAATAACTTAAACATAAATAAACATATAGTATCATAAATAAACATAAAATATCATATATAAATATATGATATTATGTGGTTTCATAAATATATTTTAATTTTAAAATATTTATAAAATTTAGATTTTTTGAAAATGTATAAAGATATTCTAATTTGATTTTATTATGAGTAGTTATAATGATTTTAAAAAATATTAAAGAAATTTTGATATTTAATTTTAAAATCAATAAATTATTATCAAACTTTATAGTTATTGAAAAATGTAAATTAATAATTGGATTTATAGTTTTTGGGAAAAATATGTTGTAATAAAAAAAAGGCATAATCAAATTCTTATTATATTAATTTAATTTTGCTAAAATTTTATTTAAAACACTACTTACAACTAAATATTAATATAATGTTCACACAACAAATTACTAACATAATATATCAAGAATTTATTTTGAAAAATAATCAATGATACTACTACAAACATTATATATATATATATATATGGGAGATTCGTCCTTAAATAAAAATAGTCTTCCATTATAAGTTATAGATGAAATGTGTGATAGGAGTAAGGGGATAAGTTAGAGTGTGGTAGGTAAATCAAGTACATGAGTGAAGACACTCTTACTAATAAGGAATGAATAGCCACCTAAGAAGAAAGAGGATGTAAAAGTCTATGCATATTGTAATGAAGGCATATGAAAGGAATTTTATGTTATTGCAATTACTGTGTATCTTCAAAATAGGTACAAACCACAAAAATCTAGATTAGCAACAATTGCCATTAATATTCCTTTCAACTCAAAATGCTAAGGTAAATGTTAAGTAAGGTGTACTATTCTGAATAGGAAATAAACATCAATACAAAGCAGCATAAAAAAAAACTACAACATATAGAAACACACATAGGAAATATTGCAAATAAACCAGAACAGCTGAGTCATTTTATTAACTTTCTGAAATGAGGAACATATACAAAGTGTGCTTAGAATAATAGCACCTTGGCCTGCTCAAGGCAGGTTGAAATGATCACTCCCTCCTCTATCAAAATCTCTGCTCAAGCTCTACTCTACGTTGCTCCTCCCCTCCGTAGTCCTGCTGTAAAACACTGTTGTTGGATGGAAAGGGAATATAAGATGGGGGTGCTCTGTTGCTCAGAAAAATATGAAGCTCGAACACCGGATTCTCCTCCAAAACCCCAGAATAACCCGCGAAGGAATTTCGGAAAGGCTGACCCCGGAAATTCACCCTCTAGGGATGGCTACACTCTCCAGCTGGCTATGTTAGCCTCTATGATGAGAAAAATGAAAGAAAGGTCTCCAGCTCTCTGAAGAACTCAACTATGGAAGGGTTGATCCCCTCACAATCTCCTGGACTGAAATCTCATGAATTTCTCCTCCCCCGGAGTTGCTCTCCTCTATCACTGCGTAATCCCCCTGGAAGACTGCGCTGCCCTGGAAGTGACTGCATAATCCTGTGGCTGAAATGATGACGCTACTCTCCAAAATTGGTGGAATGGCTCCTCTCCTGAGCGGGGAATTGAAGTCCCCCGAGGACGAGATTGGCATTAGGGGAATTTGAGGTCTAAAATGGGACTCCTAAGAAAAATTTACAACAAAAATAAACTTTATAACAACCAGTAGGATTCAAGATGATAATGTCAACCATGGGGGATGATTTACCATTTTTTAAATAAAATGGTAAAAATATTAAAAAATAATAAAATAATAAAACTACTTTTTCAACTCGTATTTTTAACTTATCTCCCAAAATTTTTACTCAAATTTCGAGTGGGAGTACTCGTTGGATGCAAAATTTAATTCCTCGTCCAAGGAGTATCCATGTTGCATACTTTCGATGAACTCTACTACACAAAAAATGAGAAATACATAAAAAACGTGATTGTAATCACATTTTTTTATGTATTTCTCATTTTTCGTGTAGTAGGACCCATCGAAAGTATACAACATGGGTACTCCTTGGATGGGGAATTAAATTTCGCTTCCAATGAGTACTCCCGCTCGAGATTTGAGTAAAAACTTTGGGAGATGAGTTGAAAAAGTAGTTTTTTCATTTTTCCCTTTAAAATTTGATGATGTCATCAAATCTTATTTGATTTTTTCCACTATTATTTTATAATTTCCTTAGGAGGCCCATTTTAGACCTCAAAATTCCCCTAATGGATCTCCACTCGGAGACACCCTTTTGCTAAACAGCACTGCAGACTCAGCTAAACAACTTGAGCATGTTCCAGTCTTGACAAACAGAAAATCATAAGATGCAAGAATGAATGAGAAAGGTTTCCTTCCTCTCCTTTTATGCTTGTGAACCCCTAAATTCCCTTGGGCCCACCTATGCTACGTTGTCCCTCCATGCCACGCTGTCCCTTGCTGCGCTGCACTGCCTCTCCCACATTGCCACTGCACTGCCTGGCGCCACGCTGCCACTGCACTGTCCTAAGTGCCTCCTCTCATGCGTTGTCACTTGGCCTCATGGGCCCCACTTCACCTTTTAATTAATCTGCCCAGTGACTTTAGGAAAGTGTTTTTATTCTAATGTTTTTTTCATGGGTCCCCTCACCCCTTTATTTCCTCTTAAACTTAAGGAAAGCAAAAAATAATAAAAAATGAATATTCCAATTAGTTATATGCTAATTGGGAATATTATAGTCCTCCCCGCCAAAATGTTGCTTGTCCTCAAGCAAATGCAAGGATGGATGCTGCAGGATCTTCTCCCCCTCCCAAGTGGCATCCTCATCTGGAAGGTTCTTCCACCTGATCATATATTCCTTGACTGACCTGCTCCTCAACTGTCTCTCCTGAGTGTCTAGAATGGCTTCTGGTTGCAACACCAAATGCCCCTCATCATCTGTAGGCAGAAGCTCTATAGTGGCAGTCACCTGATGTCCCAGAGCTTTCTTCAAGCATGAGACATGGAAGATGTTATGGATTTGGCTCCATTCTGGTAGCTCTAGCTCATATGCCACCTCACCAACTCATCTAATCAACCTGTATGGCCCATAGAAGCGAGATTTGAGCTTCTCTGCTCCCTTCTACTTCAACGTGGATTGTTTTTATGGCTGAAGGCGGAGGTAGACCAAGTCATCTACCTCAAACTGTCTCTCGACGTGGCCTCTATCTACATACATCTTTTGTTGGTTCTGTGTTGTGGCCAGGTTATCCTTGAGAGCCCGGAGGATATCTTGGCTCACTTGGATCCAATATTTGGCCTGTGGGGCCTTGCTTGCACCAAACATAACATGAACAAAAGTTAGAGCATGATATCCATACACAACATAAAACAGAGACATATTGATCGACATATGAAATGTCGTGTTGTAGCAGTATTCCCCCAAGTGGATCTAGCAAAACCATTGCCTTCTGTTGCCCCGAGACATAGTTTCACAAGTAGCCCTATAGCCACTTGTTCACTCTTTATCTGTCCATCCGTTTGTGGGTGATAACTGTTACTGGGTGTCAACTCGATACCCACCAAATGGAACAAATCCTACCATAATCCGCCCATGAACCAGTTGTCCCTATCACTGACTAAGATCTTTGGGAGACCATGGAGCCTGAAAACATCCCTAAAGAACAACTCTGCCACTTGTGAAGTTGTATATCGCGCGAAAATGGTGAAAAAATGTGCGTACTTTGTCATTCGATCCATGTCTACAAAGATGCAATCCTTGCCCTACACCATGGGCAACCCTATGATGAAATCCATGGAGATGCTCTCCCATTTCCCCTCCGGAATGGGGAACGGCTGTAGAAAACCTGCGGAATGACTCAACTCCCCTTTGTTCCTCTGGAAAACCTCGCACTCCCTGACATGCCAGAGTACATCCTCCTTAAGACCTCTCCATGAGAACCTCTCCCAAATGGCCCTGTAAGTCTTAGTGAACCCCTTATGACCTGAAAGTGGTGATTCATGGGCTGCACGCAAGATCTTCTTCCTAAGCTGGGAACTACCTATCAGATAAATCCTATCCCGATAGTAGATGACCTCATCCATCACCCGATACCTGTCATTCATCACCTGTCCATCCAACACCTCACAAGAAAAACAATCCTTGGAATACTCCACCAATAGTTGGGCTCTCCAATCTGTGTCAAGGCTCATCAAAGACAAAATTGTTGGCCTTTGTGACAAGACATCCACTACTACATTGTTCTTCCTCTCCTAAAGCATCACGCTCCAACACAAAGTGCTACGTGAAATCCGGCAATGCTAATACTAGACAACTGCTCATGACCTCCTTGAGCCTGTCAAAGGCCCTCTGCGCAACATTAGTCCATCCAAAATCCCCCTTCTTGGTGAGGTCCATGAGGGGTGTTGCAAGCTTTGAAAACCCCTTGAAAAACTTCTAGTAATAAGTGTAGATACCTACAAACCCCTGAATTTTCGTCACATTCTTTGATGTCGGCCAATCCCAGATGGCCTGGATCTTCTCCTCGTGGACTCTTACCCTGTCCACTCCAACGATATGCCCCAAGTAGAGCATCTATGTAAGCCAAAACATGCATTTGGATAGCTTAGCATAGAAATGATGCTCCTCCAAAATACGTAGTATAGCCTCAATATGTTGTAAGTGCTCATCCCATTTGCGGCTATAGATGAGAATGTCATCGAAGAATACCAGCACAAAATTTCTCAACTGACCACAGAAAATGTGGTTCATACAAGACTGGAATGTGGTCGGAGCATTGGTCAGCCCAAAGGGAATCACCAAGAACTCAAAGTGGCCATAGTGGCATCTGAACACAGTCTTGGGGACATCTTGGTCCCTCACCTTGATTTGATGGTACCCCGACCTCAAATCTATCTTCGAGAAGAACTTCGCTCCCCTCAACTCATCCATCAACTCATCAATCCTGGGAATGGGGTAACAATTCTTCATGGTTTTCTTGTTGAGCGTCCTGTAATCGATGCACATTTACAATATGTCATCTGTCTTCTTCACCAAGACCACAGAAGAAGCAAGGGGACTAGTAATGGGCCTGATGTGCCCCAACGCCAAGAGCTCATGTATGGCCTGCTCAATCTCATCCCTATAGGCTTTGGGGTGCCTATAAGGGGTGGTAATAACTACTTGGATCCCCTGTTACAACTCAATAACATGCTCAAATCCCCTATCTAGTGGTATGTCCCCGAAAACCATAGCGTAACGATCCAATATAAACTGTACATGGGATGCGCTGGTTGCCCTGTCACTCCTGCCTCTGAAATACACAGCTTCGTAGCCCATTGTACATCTCCCTTCCGGAAATTTTCCTTCATCCGATGTGCCGAGACTGTCTGTGGAGGCTATGTGTGCATGCCCCTGATCATCACACGCTTCCCACTCTTCTTATCCGTCCACTCCATCTCCAATGCCTCCCAATCCATGGTGACCTTACCAAGTGTGATAAGCCATTGCACACCCAATACCGGTATCTGGGATGTCGACTACAAAGAAGTGATCCATCATGGTGTATGTCCCCATGGTCGTTGCTAATGTTGGAACATATCCCATGCACTGCATGGTCCTGGCACCTAGAACCAACACGGAGAACCCATCAAAACTCTCTCTCGGTATGCCTCTCCGCAGCACTAGTTGAGCATCAATGAAGTTATGTGTAGCCCTGTTGTCCACCAACACTGACACACGATGTCTTTGAATCGTGCCTCGAACTGTCAATGTCATATACTTGGGAAATCCCCGCAAAGATGCAAAGAATCCTCTGGTGGGTGCATTCGTTGCTCATGTTACTGCTAAGGGAGGTGGGGGTGGATGATGTCCTCCTAGTGCATCAGCGCTGACATCTCCCTCCAACTCCTCATATGCCTCTTCTTCTCCCTCACTGTCGGAGAAGACCTCAATATAATTTTCCTTCCTTGCGGCACAACAATGACCCAGTTCCCATGGCTCCTGGCAAGTGAAGCATAGCTTCCTCCATCTCAAGTCTATCCAGGTATCATCATACAATTGCCCTCGGACCTAGTTCCCCCTCAGGGGGGGAGCTCTCGTGTCTTTTCCCTTCTGTTGGAACACTGGTTTCAGCGGAAAAGGAGCTCTCGTCCTTGGCAGGGCATCCTGCAAGTCTCTAATCCTCCCCACGACATCTTGTAGCATAGTAGGCCTAGTGGATCTATCTAGTCCACACAATGGTTCTGCCAACTCGCCGATAAACATATAAATCCTCATGGCCAATGAAAAATTTTGCACCATCACTGAGAGTTTCAAGAACTCGGAAATGTAAGCCTTTGTGCTTCCTAACTGCTTGAGCTTAGTCAGCTCAATGGAATGTTCCTCCGGTTCCTTTCGGTCAAATCTCTCCACCAACCTCTGAGTGAACTCTGCATACGCTGTCACTTCTGCGTGACCCAGCGTGGACATCTCGTGGAACCACCAGTCGTGGGCTTCCCCTTCAAGGTGCAGCGCTGGCACCTTGATAGCCTCTACCTCCACCATCTGGTTTAGCTGGAAATATATGTCCAACTTTTCTACCCAAGCCTTAGCCGAACACTTTGATGATCCATCAAAGGTAGGAAAGAAAAATCTACCCACGGTATGTTGCAGGTTATTCCCTTGCGTGTACCCTCCTCCTCTATTTTGGCTTCGAGGTCGATTGTTGTTCTTCAGCTAGAAAAAGTCATGGAAGGAGAGGGTTTCTCCAAACTCTCGCCCATACGACTGATACTCTGCAAAATAGTCCCCGTAATGAGCCACCTTCAGCTCCTAAGGTCCTCCCATTCCTGCTCATGGGGTCAGGAAAGTGGTCATAGTGGAACATGGGGGAGTTCATAGCACCACCTGTTGCGCAACATTTTTCTCCAAAATATGGTGAGAAGTACCAGATCCTTCTCTGTTGTGAAACTCCGTTGGAATCTCATGTTGTATATTTTCTCTAGCAATCTTCTGCCCCATTTCCTCTATCCTCTTGGAAAGCTCCTGTATAGATTTCAAGAGGAGGTTACCAAACTCCTTCCCATCATCCACCTTATTTTCCATTGGTTCCTTCCCTTTGTCTTCCTCCTCTAGAATGATGTCCTCTTCTGCTGGTGTGATTTCGAGCATACGCTCTTTATCCCTATACCTCTACTTCCGGTAAGTGATGAACTCTCTATCTTCGAGTGTCAAAGCCTGATTGCTCCACAGGCTGAGCCAAGTCTATGAGCTCTGATACCAATGTAATATTCCAAATAGGAAATAAAAAACAATACAAAGAAGCATAAACAAAAACTACAACATATAGAGACACACATAGGAAATATTGCAAATAAACCAGAACAACTAGGCCATTTTATGAAATTTTTTAATGAGGAACACATACAAAGTGTGCTCAGAATGATAGCAACTTTTCCTGCCCAATACAGGCTGAAATGATGACTCCCTCCTCTATCATAATCTCTGCTCAAGCTCTGCTCTGCGTTGCACCTCCCCTACGTAGTCCTGCTGGAAAATATTGATGCTGGCTGGAAAGGGACTACAAGATGGGGTTGCTCTGCTGCTCGGAAAATTCTGAAACTCAAACACTTGCTTCTCCTTCAAAAAACCAAAATAACCCGCGAAGGAATTCTAGAAAGGCTGACCTCATAAATTCACCCTCTAGGGATGGCTACGCTCTCCTGCTGGGTACACTGGCCTCTATGATGAAAACACTAAAAGAAAGGCCTCCAAATCTCTGAAGAACTCAGTTATGGAAGGGTTGATCCCCTCATAATCTCCCAGACTGAAATCTCATGAAGTTCTCCTCCCCCGGAGCTGCTCTCCTCTATGACTGCATAATCCCCCTGGAAGAATGATTCGCCCTGGAAGTGACTGTGTAATCTTGCGGCTGAAACGATGATGATGCTCTCCAAAAACTGATGGAATGGCTCCTCTCCTGAGCGGGCACTCGAAGTCACCCGAGGACAACGTTGGGATATCCGCTCGAAGACACCCTTGTGCTAAACAGCACTACAGAATCAACTAAACAGCTTGACCGTGCTCTAGTATTGATAGACGGAAAATCATAATATGAAAGAATGAATGAGAAAGGTTGCCTTCCTCTCCTTTTATGCTTGTGAACCCCTAAATTCCCTTGGGCCCACCTATGTTGCAATGTCCCTCTATACCACACTGTCCCTTGTTGCGCTGCGCTGTGCCTCTGTGCCACGCAGCCCCTTGCTGTGTTGCACTGCCTCACCCACGCTGCCATTGCGCTGCCCGGCCCCACACTGCCACTGCGCTATCCTAAGTGCCTCCTCTCTTGCACTATTACTTGGCCTCATGGGACCCACTTCACCTTTAATTAATCTACCTAGTGAATTTAGGAAAGTGCTTTTATTCTAATGTTTTATTCATGGGTCCCCTCACCCCTTTAGTTCCTGTTAAACTTAAGGAAGGAAAAAATTAATCAAAAATGAATATTCCAATTAGCTATATGCTAATTGGGAATATTACATAAGGAAAACATTAGTTTATTACCTTTCTATCATGTTCATTGGATGGGGATAGTATGGTATTCAGGGGATAGGATGGGAAAGGGCTTATTTCATTTTTCTTAGCATTTACGACTTGGAAATGCCATTAATACCACTGGTGTTAGTGATGGTTATGTTGATGATCCTAGCTATGCTATTACACTATAGCTACCTTAATTTTGTGATCAATTCCTACACTAACACTAGTTTTGATGCCTTTACATATGCCTCTGAGAGTGACTATCCATACTTAGAGTCCATGAATCCACATGAATGAATGCACACCTTCTTAATAAAAATCCCCATTACATCCTTGTTGGGTATAAAATTTAGGGTTTTAAAACTATGCCCTTTATCATAGTCATCAGGGTTTAAGTAATTTGTACTCAATGCTTATATAGACTACATTTCTCTTCCGAATTTCACCAACTACAACATTGATAGGTTGTTTTCCTGGTAAGTAAACTTTATTTCTCTGGTTTTTATGATAGGTTTAGATATTCATGTCACTCCAAATGCTCAAGCTCGAAACATTCACATTGTGATGAGCCAAAATTTCATAAAGAAGACAATATAAAGGACATCATTCTTTACATAATGTCTACTTTAATTAGTCCTATATGTTTCTTGTGGAATAGAGATGAAACTCAAGATTCATCATGGACATGTGTTTGTTCTCTTGATCACGACACCTAAAGTAGCTAGCTTTTGTGCTTGGTCAGTAATGCCTATTTATTTATAAGCAGAGATAATAGCTACAGTATAACAAGGGAAAATACATATAACTCAATGACACATCACATTAATATTAAAAAACAAAAAACAAAACAAAACAAAACATGAGAGTGACTCAAGAAGGGAGGAATCATAATAAAGACTTTTGGATAACAAGAGCAAATGAATTGTTGAATTAAAATCATAATCCATGTGTCGTCACGTTTGCATATCATGAGTTCATCCATCTACTGTTACAATCAAACCTTGAGGATGGGAGTAAATTGTAAGGGATACAATTTTAAAAATGATCTCATCTAGAACGCATAGATTTATATTTGCGAGCTTGCTAAAAACACTCGAAGGTAACTACCACTAATTTAGAACTTGATTCTATGGTTCTATGGGAGTTTGTGACCATGATTAAGGACCATTTTCCCTAGAAGGTCCTTGTTGCATAGAAGAGATTCAAATACTATAAATTGGAATCATAATTGTGTAATTAAATTAGAGTAAGAAATAATGGAGTGTGCAAGCCAACCTACACTTGGACGTAAGAGGCCTTGTATATGTGCTTGAACCTAGTTCCATAGTAGTAAGGGGTCTACCATGTTTGTCCTGATATACCCTCAAGTGCCCCTTTCATCATATTTCATGAAGATGCAAGAACAATGTAGATGCATGTTTATAGTTTAGATTATTTCAGTAGAAATAGTTTCTTGCTCTGTGTTGGATTCTTTAAGGGGGATTCCAGAGGGTGTAGGGGTGGAGGATACTAAGCAAGACTTCAAGAAATTTGTTTCTATTGGCAAGGTTTAGGCACCAAATTTTATAATTCAATACATCATCAATTTTCAAGTATTCCAACTAACAAAGGATGATGTATCTAGTAGAACATGTAGATTGTGGAAATCATGGAAAAAAAGACATACTTATGACTAAAAAGGTGGACATGGAATTTAGAATAATGTCTTTGTTTAGAATAAAAGCACATTTATAAATAAAATGGAGGAATGCACCATTGTCCATGCAAAACCATTAAGCATTAAACATGCATGCTTGAAAAATGGTCACAAACTTTTAGTATGTGCTCAACCATAGAAAAAGTGGTAGTTTTAACAAATTTTATATATACTATTTTCTTCATATTTTAGTATCTTAGAGTTAACCTGCAACCTAGAAATGAATTTTAAATCAATTCCTTACACTGATAAGAAATTAGAATTAGAATTTTCAAATATTCAATAAATATTTTTAGTTTTGTGAAATTTATATTAATAGATATATATATATATATATATATATATATATATATATATATATATATATATATATATATATATATATATAATTTGTTCCAACTAAAGCATAAATAATGGATATTGATTATAGAGTAGAACTTGAATAGTCCATATTTAAAAGAAATTTGTATGTTAATAGTATTAATAGGTTTATATTAGGCACCATTAATGGAATATGAGGAAGTACATGTGGATTTCTTGTGAAGTTTGGTTTTTTGGAAAAAAAGTATATGCATAAAATATAATTAATTGAAATAACGAGGAGAGTGAGTGAGACATTAAGCTTTTCATGGATAGATTATTATTTATATTTACGGGGAGCATTAGATTAATTAATGTCTCTTCTTGTTCTTGTTATATCCACATATTCATCGTATTAATGCATATACTTATTTATGTTTCCAATTTATAGACCTCTTTTCACTTGCTTTCGAAGTGGTTCTTAACATAGTATAAGATCCATATATGAACTAACACTGAATCTTTCTCCTGAAATAGGCCTGTGAATTATAGTCTATGATATTTTCTAGAGGGAAACATAATGAGGGAAAATGATTCATATGAGAAGCATTTCATGAACATTTTATTCTTTGTACCTACAAGAAGCATTAGTTTAATTAATGTCATGTTTCATTCTATTCATGTCCACATGTTCATCATGTTGATGCATATGTTTATATATGTTTCTGATTTTAGATATTTTTTCTCTTTGCATTCCATGTATTTTTTAACATGGTATAAGAGCCATGCATGAACTAATGCTAAATATTTCTCATAAGAGAGGCTTGTGGAATGTTGGCTTGTAGTTTTTTATTTATAGGAGAGAACAACATTTGTGTGTTATTATGGTTCTTGGTTCCTACATTATTATTATTAATAGAATGAGCATTACACTTGTCGGACATGGAACCTCATTGTAGGGTTCTTTGTTGTATAAATAACAAACATAGGAGAAATAAAGTGATGGGGAGATTAGCTGTAAGAGGAGGCATTAGTTGTGGTGGAGATACATGATTATTACACGTACACCAATGATCATTGCGATGATACATTGAACCTATGGCTATTTCATGGGGTCCATCGATGTAAAGGTGAAAAATGGTCAAGTGCTTTTAAAAGGGGTGACAAAGATTGACTTGGTTATGGCTAGGAGATATTAGGGTTAATGAAATAACTATTGCGCTTATCCTCCTACTCAACCACAGAGAATAACCCTATGAATTTGAAGTTTCCATAAATTATACTAAAAGGACCCTTCCAAATCATCCATCTAGATGACAAACATGATTTCTCATGTGAGGGGATGTCGAGGCTTAGAATAATTACCTCTTCACTATCGCAATAAAGGAAATGCAAAATGAGCCAATCTATCCTTAAAATATGAGGTGAAAGGTTGCGAACATTGAGGATTAGTAGGGAATTTTTTCTCTGAGGAAATGATGGGATATGGAGATGAATGGTGGTTAAAGAGGCTATGTGAAACTTAGGCCATGTAAAAAAGATAAATTCATAATAAAAATCCAAATTTGGAATGGTCCATAAATAGGAAAGGGGCATTGGGTTGAAGATTATACTAGTATTAGGACGAGTAGGAGAAACATGGGCATAATTATTTCATGAGTGATCAACTATTGTATTTTTATATCTGCCCCTTGTAGAAAAATCATGAATATTGAATGAAATTTATTTAGTGTATAAGAAAATGAATCTTGATATTTGAAGCTCACATAACTACAAATTATTGACTTATTTCTAGAAAATTCAATCTAATCTCTTGTAAGAGTTGAACATACATGGTCAAGAAAAGAGAGCATACAACCCCTAATTCTTATGGGAATTTCTATTTTCTAGTAGGAAAGAATGGAAAATTGGAGGTAGTAAACAATTTTTATGTGGTAATGAATGCTAACAAGGTGGTGGAAGATTGAAAATCATGCAATTTGTGATGTTTGTGCAATGACAAACAAGTCATATAAGTTCATATTTTGGCATTGTTAGGAGGATTCTGAATTACAAACCATCCTATTGATATCGTCATTTTTGTGAAGTTATTTAAGGTTAGTATTAGGTTTACTATTCATAAGCCATTCTTGGTTTGTTGGATTGTTAATTAAGCTCACTTCTAGCAATCATATTTGAATCCCATGGAACGACATGATTTCAGAGTAGTTGGGGGTTACGGAAACAATATATAAATTGTCATAGTATCTCACACTATCGCTAACTAGTGAGAAACCCCCCACACTAACATTTTTAAAAGCATATTTTCCAAATATTGGGAAGAAGAATGTTGTCGTTCCATTTTATCTACAATGTTGTCAAAAAGCTTAAGGCATTGTCTAGGTAATTGATGTAGTGACTAATTATCCCACTCAAAATGGATATTAATGTTGGAAATCCATGTTTAATCACATAATTCAACCAAAATTATTAGAACTACATGAAAGGGAGTATCTATCGATTAAATTAAATTAGGTGTGATAGTTGAGTCACATTTATTGGAAATCCTTAATGGTGACTGGATTCAATACATGGTATACGGATGACTGCATAGAAATACATTTATATTCATCTGGATTTCAACATTATATATTTTTCATTCATATTGATGCTTTTAGAGTGGAAATATTAGAGGAATCAACTCAAAGGATCACTTCTACTAATAGGTCCTAGTTTGGCAAATTCGGGTCTGAAGCCTTCTAGAAGCATTTAAAGGCATATAATGGAATTTTGTTGGGTAAAAGTTTGTTGTTTACTGTTAGCACTATTCTAATCTTGTATACTTTTCCAATGGCGTAAGAAATACCTCAAATGGAGTGCATGTACGAAAGTTATGCCACCTAGAAGTTGACCTTCCTATTTTGACCACCTTGATTCGAGAGAATGCCATGTCATCCCCCATTATTCATGGAAAAGGGTCTATACATTGGATAATGATGAAGAATACTTTAGAATATATAATATTATAAATTTAGCTAAGAGTTGAAGGAGTTAAAATTAACCGCTAGTTGGATATTGGGTTGTGTTATAATCGAGCCACTGTGAGGAAAAGGGCTTCCATTCTATTAGAGTGCATTCTGTTCCATAAATGAGAAAAGTAGCATCAAGTATATATAGAGAGAGAGAAAATTGAGGGTTCATGCATTGTGGTAGCCCACGGGTGATGGGTCTCACTCCTTTGTACTTGCATTCATTTCCATTTTGAAAAGAGGGAGCAGTGCAACCTCACCTTCCAGCTAGGTTTTTGCTCGTATGGGTTTTGTCAGACCAGGAGGTAACTCCACAAAACTGAATATGAATTAGATGGAGATTGTGTGTGTACTTATACATGGAGGTGAGGCTATTGGGATTCACTTCCCAATGTCTCTTGGCCTTCCTTATTTACTAAATTACAATAATATACAATCTCACCCAATCCATTAGGATTAGGTGTCAACATTCCCCCCTTTAATCTGAAGGGATGTTGGTGAGTCCAAGCATCGTTCTGAACTTTTCAAACTTTTCTCTTCCAAGCGCTTTGGTGAAGATGTCTGTGGTCTGCTCATTTGTGGAACAATGACGTAGATGGATAGTTTTGGCCTCAACATGATGTTGAATCAGATGGTATTTTGTATTTATGTGCTTTGTTCAATCATGGAACTTCGGGTTCTTGGCCAACTTTATTGCAGAAGTGTTGTCGATCATGAGTGGTGTTGAATGCATTTGTTTCATCTGCAAATCTTCTAGGATTTTCCTGAGCCACACAATTTCCTTTGTTGCTTCAGCTGCTGCCACATATTCTGCCTCGATTGTGGAATCTGTTGGAATTGACTGTTTGCATGATCTCCATGAGATAGCTCCTGATCCAAGACTAATGGTATAACCTAAAGTAGACGCCTAGTTTCTTTGTCCCCATCAAAGTCTGAATCAGAGTATCCGATCAAACTGAAATCGCCTACCTGTGTATATTTGAGTCCAAAGTCTTGAGTCCCCTTCAAGTACTTTAGAACTCTTTTTCCAGCAGACCAATGTCCTTCACAAGGTTTTTGCATAAACCTGGAGAGGATTCCAACATCAAATGAGATGTCTGGTTTGGTGGTAGTCAGGCAGATAAGACTTCCTACAAGCTGTCTATACTTCGTTGCATCCTCGAATTCCTTCCCTTCAATGGTTGTGAGCTTCAAGTTTTGTTCCATTGGAGTGGTTAAGGGATTGCATTCATCCATACCAAACTTGTTCAAAAGTTCTCCAATGTACTTCTTTTGAGAAAGAAATATAAATTTAGGATGTTGAGTTACTTCAATACCCAGATAGTAACAAACATAGCCCACATTAGTCATTTCAAAACCTTTCTTCAATTCTTTCTTTATGGATGCAATATAACTCTCATTGTTCCCTGTCATCAAAAGATCATCTACATACACCACAAGATATACAACTGTTTTTCCAACTTTCTTAACAAACAAAGTTGCATCATCGAGATCAAAATGTTTGAAGTCAAGTTTCAGAAGATGCTCAGTTAATTTCTCATACCAGGCTCGCGGTGCTTGCTTGAGGCCATACAAGGATTTTATAAGCTTGCATACTTTGTGTTCTTGGCCCTTCACAACAAATCCTTCTGGCTGGGACATAAAAACTTTCTCCTTTAGATCTCCATTCAAAAAGGCGGTCTTTACATCCATCTGATGGACTTTCCATCCCTTCTGAGCTGCTAGGGCAAAGAGCGTCCGAATGGTGGCCCATTTTGTTGTGGGAGCAAAAGTTTCTTCATAATCAACCCCTTCTTTCTGTGCAAAACCTTTTGCCACAAGCCTGGCTTTATGCTTGTCAAGTGAGCCATCTGCTTTGTACTTATTCTTGTAGACCCACTTACAACCAATTGGTTTGGTTCCCAAAGGAGGATCAACCAACTTCCAAGTGCCATTCTTTATCAAGGCATCATACTCCTTTTGCATCGCTTCATTCCATTCATCATGAGAAGCGGCTTCTTTGAAGGAAGTTGGTTCATGATTTGTAGACAAACTCAATTCACAGTTATAAGCAATATCCATATCAACAGGTGAATCAGAATTATCTACATCACCTTCGTTTTGTCTAGTGGAACTTCTTGTTCCTGTCTTGTCAACCTCATCGGGACGAACGTTTTCTAGTGTCTTTGTTAGCCATTTGGGGGGACCTTTCTGAGATGGCTCAGGCTGCTCATTTGATTGAGTTGGAATTGAATCAAGATTCAATCTCTCAATTCTGTCAATCACATCGTTCAAGGTGTCATTCGTAGTTGGTTCTTTATGTGGGGGAGAGAGTGCTTCGGGAAATGATTCCACAGATTGATTCAGTATAGGAATCTCCCCTTCAAGATGTGGAATCTGATTATCAAATTTTTGAAAATACTTTGCATGTGTGAACCTATCCAGGCGATCAAGTTGCCGCTCAACAACATTTTCAGTCTTGGAAGATTCAAGGAATATGACATCTCTTGCTATTACAAACTTCTTATTGACTTCATCATAGAGACGATATCCTTTGGAGGTATTGGAATACCCCAAGAAGATACATTTTCGACTTCTAGCACCAATTTTATTCCTTTGTACCTTGGGTATCAAAGCATAACAGGTGGAACCAAAGACCTTGAAATGCTTTATTGAAGGAATGTGGCCATGCCACATTTCATAAGGATTTTTGTTTCTAATTTAATTTGAAGGACACCTATTCTTTATGTATACAACACATAGAACTGCATCAACCCAAAACATCAATTTTACATTCTTAAAAAACATCATGGAGCAAACCATATTTAAAATTGTCCTGTTCATTCTTTCAACTACACCGTTCTATTGGGGATTATAGGGCACAGTTGTTTGATGTTTGATCCCATGTTGACGAAGATAATTTTCAAATTCGTTTGAAGTGTATTATTTTCCATTATCAGTACGAAAAGAGCCAATATGAGTTTGTGCATCATTTTCAATCCATGCATGAAAATTCTTGAATGTTTGAAAAGCAACATATTTGTTCTTCAATAAGTAAAGCCAACACATTTTGGTGTAATCGTCAATACATTTCATCATATATTTATTTCCATTTTCAGAAGCAACAGACATAGGGCCACATAAATCTGGATGAATAAGCTCAAGTTTCTATGTGCTCTAGAATGTGAATCATGAAATGGCTGTTTGCTATGATTTCCTAGAATACAAGCATCACATTGCTTAAGTTTTCTAGGAATTGTAGGAAATCCATTAACACCATTTTTCTTCAAAAATTGAAGGTTGGCATAGTTTAAGTGTCCAAATCTAGCATGCCATAAAAGACTTGATGGGAATGTACCTTCATCATGATGTGAATTGAATGCAAAGTTTTGTGCATGACCAGAGGAACCTTGCAGCTTCAAGAGTCTTCCTTCTTCTATTCCCTCCATGACAAGTGAGCGATTTGATGCTTTTCTGACCTCAACCTTGCCATCAAACATGTGAATGGAGTGTCCTTGCTGGTGGATGTGGACCAAGGACACAAGTTTCTCCTCAACTCAGGGAGGTATAGAACCTCATGTAGAATATGATCTGGAAGACCAGGCAACTTAAGCCTGATTGTGCGAAGCCCTGATGGCTTGAGTTTGGATTTATCTGCGAAGTATACTACTCCATCAAATTTGTCAGGAAATTATTCAAAAAAAGATTTTCTAAATGTCATGTGACATGTTGCTCCTGAATCTAGCAACCAAACATTTCTCCAAGAAGTAAATGAAACATCAAACACGTCTTCAATTACTCCATTGTTACAATGTGCTACAACATAATGAGCAGATTCAGGTGCTTTACCTTTGTCTCTATCATGAGTTTTACCTTTTTCTTGATTTCTTTGCTACTCAATTTTATCCCAAGGCAGCTTACCTGTAGATGCATCATGCCAGTCCTTATTGCAGCGTATGCAATGAAGATCAGATTTTTCAGTTTAAGTTTGTCTGCCCCCCCTTCCTCTAAAATTTCTTCTTCCTCTTCCTCTTCAGCCACCTCTTCCTCTGGAAGAATCTAGAGCATGACTCTTCTCTCGATGTGCAAAGCATACAGCCTCTTCATAAGACAGAGGGGCTGTCATATTTCCAAAAGCCTTCTCTACTTTTGCAAACTTTTTCTCAAGGGAATCAAAGGTGATTTTCATGAGGTTTCCACTTGCTTGCAAGGACTCAAGATAATGTGAGTAAGTGGGATACAATGCCTTAACATATGCTATGAGAGGTATATAGAATTCTACACCAGTGTTCTTAATGTCATGCATGATAGATCTTACTTCTGAAGCTAAAGCAAGAGGGTCATCATTTTTGAATTCAGGACTGGACAACTTAATTATTAATTGAACAATTTCAAGTTCTGAATGCGAGTCATAGAGTTATTTTAGCTTGCTCAAGGCTTCATACGCATTCGAAAATGGTGTAATATGGCGACTCGCCTCTTAATTTACGGAAGCTGCAATCAAGGCATAGGCCTTGCAGTTCTTGTTTTCCCAAATGGAGATCTCCTTGTCTGAAGTGGGATTTGCTGGTGGAATGTCTCCTTCTCCTTCACAAATTCCTCTCCACAGCTCATTAAAAATGAGAGTGTGCTTGATTTTCCGAGACCATTCAGGATAGTTCTCCTTGCCGGAGAGAAAAACTCCTACAATAGATATGAGAGAACGCATTCTTTTGAAGAAAAAAATACTTTGTTGTCATGGTAAAAACTCAATTATGCTAAAAAAATAAAATAAAAAATTTGGGGAAAAACAGAGGTATTATCTAAGGGAGATATTTTCTAGGGGAGGTGTTTTTTAGGGAAGGTGTTTACCAGGGGAGCTATTTTCTGGGGGAGGTGTTTTCTGGGGAAGGTGTTTACCAGGGCAGGGGGAGGCATTTTCTGGGGTGGGTATTTGCTGTAAAAAACTTTAAAAAAAGGAAATAAATTTTAAAAGGGTCGTACAAGCCTAGGTCTAGAACGGGAAGGTGGGTTGAGGGTCTGTGTGAGGGGATGGGTGAGGGAAGGGTCGAGGGGATGTGTGAGGGGGCGGGGAGAGCTGTGAGCGGGGAGGGGTCTATGTGAGGGGGCGGGGAGAGTTGTGAGCGGGGAGAGCTGTGAGCGAGGAGGGGTACGGGAGTGGATGCGAGGGGGGTAGGGTATGGGAGAGGGGTGAGTGGGTGGAGAAGGGAGGGGAGCGGGTGGGGAGGGTTGAGTGACCGTGAGCGGGTGAGGGGGATGGAAGTGGATGCGAGGGGAGTGGGGTATGGGAGAGGGGTGAGAGGGTGGGGAAGGGAGGGTGAGCGGGTGGGAAGGGACGAGTGGGTGAGGTCTGCGAGGAGGGGGAGGGGAGTGGATGCGAGGGGTGCGGGGTATGGGAGAGGGGTGAGCGGGTGGGGAAGGGAGGGGAGCGGGTGGGGAGGGCCGAGTGGGTGAGATCTGCGAGTGAGGGCAAGGGTCTGGGTGCGTGAGCATGAGCATGAGGGAAGGCCGAGGGGTGTGAGGTGACTGTCAGTGGCTTAGCGTGAGGGAATGAGGAGAATGGGACAGTAAAAAAATTAAAAAATGTGCAGAGCTGAAATTGCACAGTAAAAATTAAATGTGCAGAGCTGAAATGAGGCAGAATTTTCCAAAAAAAAATGCAGAATTATTCCATAATACCATACTGCCAAGAGCAGTAAAAAAATAATGCCAGGAGCAGTAAAAAAACTGAATGCACAATGACAGTCTGCAAAAATGTAGAACATGAGGGAGCTACACCAAAGGCAGGAATGCCAAAAATGGGACTGGCTCTGATACCATGTCAGACCAGGAGGTAACTCCGCAAAATTGAATATGAATTAGATGGAGATTGTGTGTGTACTTATACATGGAGGTGAGGCTATTGGGATTCACTTCCCAATGTCTCTTGGCCTTCCTTATTTACTAAATTACAATAATATACAATCTCACCCAATCCCTTAGGATTACGTGTCAACAGGTTTCCTACATCATATTTTGTGCTATTAAGTATGTGACCAATTATATTTTTGCTTTTTCTTTATTCTCCACATTTTATATATTGTGTGCATGAAAAAAATAACTTAATAAATCCAAAATTCTAAGGAAAATAACCATCACAGTATATATTTTGGATTTAAGTATAATTTTATCATATTCTGTTGTGACTAACTATCCAATGAAATATCAATGGCGGTTTATTGATCATATACATACATACATACATATATACTTATCTATGAAGACAATTGTTTTCATGGTGATATCAAGACACAATAGTTAAAGGTAGATTCAATGTTCCTATTTTATTTCTATCACTTCTTTTTTTTACATTGGAGAAAAATTTTTAAGACAAGGGAGGAAGTTGGAATCAAGTTACTCCTTTATAAACTAAAATTTTGCGAGAAATATTAATAAATTTGGTTCATGCCTTTAGTAACTTGGGACAAATATGTTGTTGTTGAAAAGGGGAGAGGGAAAAATTTGGAGACAAGGAAAGAAAATTGAATATCAACATAAATCCCTCAAATATTGGTGGACATATGACAATGCTTGTCATATGGAGATACTTATTAGTGGTCATTCATGGAAGATTAAATAAAAAGGCTTGGAAATTTTAGGTTCATCTAGCATTATTAGAGGAATTCAACATATGCACTTTCGATACTGGGTGCCAGTCAATAATAGATTAAGCCTCCAACTCAGACATTGTAGGTGGAATTATGAACAAGTATAATGGGTACAAATGTTGGTCCCTAAAAGTTGGATGTGATGTTGGAAGAAGCATAAGGAAAGGTTGCATCATGGAATCATATGCTTAGGTGTGTAGCTCTATGCACTTTGGAAGGATAGAGCAAACGTTCCTTTGATAAAATGAAGTTAAAAGCCTCAACATTTTTGTTATAGATTTAATATATTGAGGGAGAGTGTTAAAATAATTAAAATCAATTAACTATAAACTAGTAACATTTAGTTTCATAATTTTCATTGTTGCATTTAACAATGTCAAGGGATTTTTAAATTATAGTGAACAATTGATAACAATTGTGTAATATGTCAATGTAAATGCATCTAGGAACTCAAAAGATTGGGTGAAATGGGAATCCCCTCGTTCATAGCTTATTATTTTTATGTACAAGAAGTATTGGTTTAACATATATCTTACATTATTTACGCCATATATCCATGTCCATTGCATTAATGAAAATCTCTTTTCTCTTGGGTTTCCAAGTCTAGGTTGGGATTTGTTTAAAACCCCAAATAATAATATGGATTGACCTACAATTAGGGCCTAGGAGTAGCCTCTAACAACCAAGAAAAATCGTTAGCTCCATATCAAGAATTAAAAATTCTCAGATAAATGGAGATATATAAACTCATATTTATGGAAGAATCTTTGATTACCATTTTCCAAATGGGAGAATTGACTTCCTTGTTAACAACATGCCTCTCTAGATTGATATTAAAAATTCAAATAATT
This sequence comes from Pinus albicaulis, assembly GCA_034641835.2. Classification (NCBI taxonomy): domain Eukaryota; kingdom Viridiplantae; phylum Streptophyta; class Pinopsida; order Pinales; family Pinaceae; genus Pinus; species Pinus albicaulis. The sequence continues at coordinate 801,297,440 of CM076571.1, forward strand.
GTGAAGTGTTTTAACTCTTTTGCATTTTTTAAGGTCCTTCAATCAACAATAGTTATTGAACTAAGGTTTGCAGAGTCAAAGTGGGTGGTACCCTATCAAATTATCTCCCATGAATCTAATCTATACAAGCATTAGAAATGACATGCAACTCAAATTAATAGAAAGGTGGCAAGGCTCATTATTTTTCATGGAGCAGGGTATAATTCCTCACATGTCCCTAGTATTTCACTAGTTTTCCTTCAAATTTGGCTAAGGGAAGGAAATTAAGAGTGATGAGATTGCTCCTTGTAGCAAATGTGGGATTATTTTTGTCTTCCCAAGGAAATGTTTGATCATTTTCTCTATTTTGTTCTACAACCTCCTTAAACCTTATTATGAGGTCTCATTGACACTCAATTTTTTTTGTAGTAATTTGTATCTACCTTTAATGCAAGGGATGTTGGATTTTCTTATCAATGGTATATTTGATGTTGTTTATTCAATCTTAATCTTATTTCGCTTGTTCTATCTTGCAATTAGATTGAGATTTGGGAATTTTTGTGTTGCATTAATTATGTGGTTATTGGTTATGTTTACCCTTGTTATTCTAGGTGGTCTCCATTTGGTCTTCACCATATTTCTATAGTATTGATATTATCCTTCTCCATCATGGATGGACATTGCAATACAATGTCCTCTCAATCATAATCAACTGATGACATGGACTTCACTGTAGAGTACTTATGCCAAGCTTCTCTTCTTTGTACCATCTTTATATATTCATGGTATGTTAGGCCCCTATAATACTATTGTAGCCCCCGTATTGTTATTTTTGTGCCCATATAACCCACATATTGTTATTTTTGTGCCCCCTAGAAACCCACTATTGTTATTTTTGTGCCCTTACATTATTATTTTTATGTATAAGGCTTTCATTATATTGTGACCCCCTAGACTCCTATTGATACAAAGGAGGTATTTTCATTTGTATCATCCAAGAATTGTTCATTTATGTAATGTAAAGGATGTTTCCCCCTAGAAAAGGAAAATTTTTAAGTCGTTGATCTATCTTTTCTTCTATTTTGTGAGTTGGTTGCATAACATTTGGTATCAAAGCTTTGGATTCTAGGGTTTTGCTTCTTCAAACAATCCATCTTGGCATTTTCGCTATAATCAGTATTATATGAATCTTCAAAAGCTGAAATTGCAACCATGTGGAGCCGAAATATTTGTGAACCTCTTGTACAAATTTTAGACCTTGGTTCACTATATTTTTAGAGATATGATCCAAGGAAGTTGGGGTTTTTGTAGGCTCCAAAATTTCATCTAAAATAGGTGACCTTGGAAAAATTGTCATAACTTTTGTTTCAGTCATCAAATTTGAATTCGATAAAAAGTGGCCAAAAGTGCATGGACTGTAGTTCTTCATGTAGAAATTTTAGAGCCAAATGTTGAACAATGTCATGTGGAATCTCGTACAACTTCTCTCTACTGAACCAATTCATAATCTTGTCATCATGGTATATTTGGCATAACTCTATATTAAAGAATCCAATATTGGTCTGACTTATGGAACTGGAAAGAAGATTGATTGGGCTACAACAACACTTAACTTCAAACCTTGGAGATCCTAAATTACAGAGTTACAACCACTGAAATATCAAGCTCCTAAAAGAAAGAAAAAATTGTGTATTTTTTTTTTAAATTGCTTAACTTTTTTTTGAAAAATCAGTTTTAAGTGATTCCAAGGGCATATTGAAGCATAAATATCAATATTGAGTTCTAAAATTCGTCCCAAAAATAATAATTCCACACCCATTAAACCCTAATAAATCTCTACTATGATGCATGAAGAGGAAGAATTGCATCATGATATATCAAAACTACGGGACCAAGTGGAACAAATTTCTCTCTCACAAAGAGAAACCAAAGAGGAAATATAAGGTGACATGGATGGTTTAGAAGGTGACATGTATGGTTTAAACGTTGACATGGATGGTTTAAAAGGTGACATGAATGGTTTAAAATAAGACATGGAAGGTTTGAAGGAAGGTTTGCCAAAGTTGCTACAAGAAATACTTCCTAATGGTGAAAAAGCATTCCATGAGACTCATGATGAGAACAAAAGGAATGTCAATCATGATTTTAGAGACTCCAATGTTGGGTTTAAGACCCACCAAATTACAAATATCGATATGAGGAATTTTGATGGTAAGGATATGGTAAAATGGGTACAACAAATGGATCAATATTTTGATCTCCATGATATGCATCACACACAAAAGGTACGCATTGCAAATTTATATATAGAACCCAATCATTTTGCATAGTATTTATGGATTTTTTCTCGTAAACCACTTGTAACTTGGTCAATTTTTATGGAGGAAATGATAGTACATTATGAGGATACAAAGAGAAACACCTTCTTTAGCCAATTATAAATCTGAAACAAAAGGCTTCAATGGTAGAGCACATTAAGGATTTCCAAAAATTGAATATCAGGGTAACTGATATTCCAGAGGAGCATAGGATTGATGTATTCATAGGAACTTTAAAGGATAACATCCAACATGAGGTTCGTCTCTGGGAACCTGATTCATTAGAGAAGGCATTTAGGGTAGCAAGAAAAATTGAAAGCAAAATTATGGCAACAAGGAAGTCTACCACTCACAACTATAAAGATGGAAGTGTTGTTCCTCCTAGCCTTCCACAACCTACAAGGTTGACACCACAAAAATTGGAGAAAAAAAATATCAAAATGGCTTTGTTACAGTTGTGATAGCAAATACACTAAAGGTCATAAGTGCGCTGAGAAGAAATGATTTTACATAGATTGTTTAGAGGAGGAAGAAAAGGAACAAGAAACATAAAAAAGAGGAGGGTATACACCAAGAACCAACCCAGAGAAAGAAGAAATGAATCCGACCATATCTTGTAATGCATTGGAAATAATTACCACTCCTCAAACTCTTAAGATAGAAGGATATATCAAGAATAAAAAGGTAATAGTGTTGATTGATTTTGGTAGTACCCATAATTTTATTCATTGTAAGATAGCCAAGGAATTGAATTACTTCCTATATCCAGCACCAGAGTGTCAAGTGATGGTTGTAAATGGAGGAACTATAAATTTCTCTAGAAAGTGTCATAATATCAAGCTAACCATGGGGGAATATGTACTGAATAGTCCAATGTTTTCCATTCCAATGGGTGGTGTTGATGTTGTACTAGAAGTCCAATGGCTACAATCTTTGGGGACGATAGCTTTTAATTTTCAAGAACTTTTCTTGATTTTTTTTTGGGAAAGAAAGGAAGTTTAATTAAGGGCTATCTCAAGGAAACCAGGAAAGATAATTAGCTCTAATTTCATGACAAAGCTTCTAAATAAAGAAAAACAAGGCATAATTGCAAAATTATGCTCACTAGAGATTCAAATATCAAAATCATCTATTTCTCCATATCTCCAAAAAGTCTTGGACAATCATTCCAAGGTGTTTGAGACTCCCAAAGGCCTCCCACCTATTCGTGATCATGATCATGCTATTCATTTGATTCCAGGAAGTGTTCCTCCAAACATCAGGCCCTACAAATATCCTTATGCCCAAAAGAGTGATATTGAACGTATGGTTGCAAAAATGCTAGAGGTTGGTATAATGCAACCCAGTCAAATTTCTTTCTCTGCTCCAGTAGTATTGGTTCACAAGAATCATGGATCATGGTGTATGTATGCGGATTATAGGTAGATAAACAAGATCACTATTAAAGATACATGTCTCATTCCTGCCATTGATGAATTGTTGGATGAATTACATGGAGGAATTTACTTCACCAAGTTAAATCTTCATTCAGAATATCATCAAATTAGAATGAAGACTAAAGCCATTCTGAAAACAATGAACTCATGAGGGTCATTATGAATTTTTGGTCATGCATTTTGGCCTTATTGATGCACCTTCCACATTTCAAGGTTTGATGAATTCCATTTTCAAACCCTTCCTTAGAAAAATTGTGTTAGTATTTTTTGATCACATACTAATCTACAACAAGTCTTGGAAGGGTGATGTTCAACATGTTGATAGGGTGCTCAAACTATTGGAGGAGAAATAATTATATGCAAAAACCTACAAATGTTTCTTTGGAGTAAATGAGGTGGAATATTTGGGTCATATTGTATCCCATGAGGGTGTTAAGGTAGACCCTAACAAAATTAAAGCCATTAAGGAATGGGAAATCTCCACAACCATAAAGCATCTTCGAGTATTTATCAGGTTGACAGGGTATTATAGCAAGCTTGTTAAGAATTATGGGAGAATAGTGGCACCTTTAACATCATTACTGAAGAAAGATGCATTTTCTTGGACTCCATAAGAAACAAATACCTTTGAATGTCTTAAAGATGAAATGTACCAAGAACCAATCTTAACTACGCCAAAATTAAAAAAAAAAAAAACCCTTTATTATGGAATGTGATGCCTCGGGAAATGGAATTGGTGCGGTTTTAATGCAAGAAGGAAGACCCAATTCTTTTGAAATTCATCCAATGAAAGGAAAGTATTTAAACAAACCTATTTATGAGAAGGAAATTTTGTCAATACTACATGCACTAAAGCAATGGTGACCTTACCTAATGGGAAGACACTTCAAGGTAAAAACAGATCATGATAGTCTTAAATAATTTTTGGAACAAAGATTATCTTTAGAAGAAAAACAAAAATGGGTCACAAAGATGTTGGGTTATGGATTTGAAATCATCTACAAAAAAGGGAAGCAAAATTTTGTTGTAGATGCACTCTCAATAAAGGATGAGGATGTGGAAGCATTGTTTTCTTCCATTTCTATTATTCAACCTGAGTGGATAACCGAAGCAAGGGATGAATGGAAGAAAGATGAAGAGGTGTGGACACTCATTCAAAAGTTGAAGCAATATCCTAACACATATAATACATTTAGCTGGAAAAATGATTCATTATGGTACAAAGATCACATATATCCTTGTAAGAATTCCCAACTCAAACAATTGCACACCTCTCCCTTAGGAGGGTACTCAAGATTTTTAAAAACTTCCCAGAGGGTGAAGAAGGATTTTTTTTGGGATGGCTTTAAATCTGATTTAAAAAGTTTGTGGCCAAATGTTTGGTTTTCCAACAAAATAAAGTTAAGACAATTAAGACCCCGAGTCTGTTACAACCTTTAGTCATTCCAAGTCAACGTTGGGAGGAGGTCTCAATGGATTTTAGCATAGGTTTACCCAAGTCTGAAGGAAAGAGTGTCATCATGGTGGTAGTTGATAGACTTACCAAGTATGCACACTTTTGTGCATTATCTCGTCCTTTTAAAGCCAGTACAATTGCTACTTCGTTTATGGAAACAATTCAAAAGCTTCATGAAAACCCAAATATTCTAGTAAGTGACAGAGATCCCATTTTCACTGGAAATTTTTTGACATAATTATTTTCTTGTCTTGGTACTCAATTAGATCATAGCTCATCTTATCATACTCAATCTAATGGGAAAAATGAGATAGTGAACAAATGTTTGGAAGGATATATTCTTTGCTTTGTATCTAATAAACAAACACAATGGGTCAAGTGGTTACCTCTATCTAAATGGTGGTATAACACTTCCTTTCATATTGCAGAAAAAATAACCCTATTTATAGAACTTTATGTATATCATCCACCATCCATCACATCATATTTAAGAGAAAATTCTAAGGTTCAAGCAGTGGAAGATCACATCGAGTATCAACAACAAGTTCTCCAACTCTTAAAAGATAACCTCACTCTGGTGTAGAATCGAATGAAATAAAAGGCATATCAACATCAGAGTGAAAAAAAAAAATTGATGTAGGCGATTGGGTATTTTTACAGCTACAGCCATACAAACAAATTTCCCCCAAGCAAGATAAGAAGGATAATAAATTATCACCCAAATACTATGTTACTTAAAAGGTGTTGCAAAATATTGGTACTTGTAGAAATTTGATAACCAACCCCGGTTTTCAGTTTCTCCTTATTTCTCCCATAAAGTTTGTTAAACACCATGTTAAGGCACACACATGGTGTATGAGGAAGAATAACACACACACACAAGAGACTCAACACAATGAAGGATAAGCGTGAGGCTTTCTTATTTTCCATTATACAAAGATGTACATTTATAGTACAATGGTGTGACTCTTGGTTTCACATTCCAAGGTCACTTGAACTCCATTGTGACTTTTCGCATTCCACACCTACCCATGTAGGATTAGGTGTTCCAACATCCCCCCTTAATCCGAAGGGGTATGTGTGAGTCCAAGAAAAGAGTTGTAATACAAATCTGCAAAGTATACATGGCAGCACTTGGGCTGAATCAACTCTCTGAAAATGTTGGAAAAAAGATGTGGTTTTAGGATGACCACAAACACTGGAACGCAAAACTTGTTGCAGTTCCCGGAACTCTTCCAAAACTGGCAAGAAGCTGAAGGCTTCTGCTAGAGGAATTGTCCCTCATAAAAAAGGGAGACCTTCGACCCAAAAGAAGGGAGGTCTACTACCTGTGGTGGTTTTAGGTTGTCCACCAACCAAAGATGATGGTTTTAGGTTATCCACCAACCGAAAATGATGGTTTTAGGTTATCCACCAACCAAAGACGATGGTTTTAGGTTATCCACCAACCGAAGGTATGCTCATGGGCATCCGTGTCTCTGGCTACATCTCTGAATCCGGAATGACGAATTGTGGCGCAGGCTCGCTTGAACTGCTGGCTACAACTCTAAACATGGAATGAGAGATTGTGGCTCAGGCTCGCTTGATCTGACATCGAAGCTTGTACATGACCACCATTTTCCCCCCTGTCAGGGACAAGGTGAGATGATGGCGAAAACTCAACTGCAAGTTTGTTCAATATCCGTGAACAAGTTCTAACATGTGTCGTAAACATCTTCTTGGCTGCTGATGCCCATTGCCAAGAAGCGATCCATCCAAGGTGAATCTTTGTTCTTGCAGGAGGCTTGTGTCTGAAGCATCTGTCTGAAGAATGGGTGTGCCGACCACAGTGCTTGCATGGATGAAGATCAAAAAAGTGATCTTTCATATGGCCAACTCGATCACAGTGTTGGCATTTCTCAATCTGTTGTGGAAGTGGAACAGGATCTGGAACAGCTGCAGGTGAACTGTCATATAGGAATCCGACACTCTGAAATATGATGGGCTTTGTGTAGTCTGGAATATGAAAGGACACATCCTTGTCATATCCAAGACCAATTCGGTGCTTGTTGTGGACAAGCTCTTCCCAAGGTCTGATGATGGGCTTAGGAAGTGCAGGCTGAACTGCTGCATCTGCATGTACATCTGCTCTAGTACAAGGAACTGAATGGGAATCAACTGGAACTTTGCTGACTTGCTGCTGATGGGAGTCTTTCACAATGTTCTGAACAGAAACAGGTTCAGAATGGTGACTCTTTTGCTGAAGTTCATCTTGTTGGAGCTGAGATTCCAACTGCAAAAACTCAATCTTCTCTTGTGCATCTTGTAAACAAATCTGAATATTACAAAGAGCATTCTTGCTCATTTTTATCATGTCATCAACATTTGAATGAATGAGGTCATTCAACAACATTAATGCCTCATTGATTTTGGCCATTTCAACAACTTAGGCTCAAAAATGAAAGGGTGTCGGCTACAACCGAAAATGCACCCGTTTACAATGTGATGCAACAAGAAATACAAATGCCTCAAAGTACAAAGTGTGCTCCTCAAATGATGGAGGGCAATCAACAATCCAACAACTCAAATACATTTCAAATCTTGAATGAAGAGGCAAATCAATACAATATTTCTGCAAAGTATTTTGTAAAGATGTGCAGCTGAAACACTATGCAAGAAGCCTTTAAGGCAGCTGAAATTGTCTTCAAATAGTTGTTCAAATGATGGAAACTTGTCTTCAAATGTCAAATTCTTCAAAAAAATCACCCTTATGTCAATGTCAAATCTGCAATTTTCTCTATGTGTTCACTTCATTTTCTGATATGTCATTTTCTCTTCCTTTCTGCTGTTCAAGTCTTCTCTCTCCTCTCTCTTTCTGCTGTTTTTTTTTTTTTTTAATTAATTAAAAAATAAATTAATGGGAATTAATTTAAAAGAGGGAAATGAAATTAATTATAGGAGGGGAGCAAATTAATTATATGAAATGGGGCGGTGTTAGTTATGGAGGGGCGGAGAATTAATGGAGGGAGGGGATATCATTAAAAAGGGGCGGATTAAAAAATCGAATTTTAAAACTTTAAATGAAGGGGCGGTATTACAAAGGAGGGGGGAGTTTTATTAAAAGTCGAATTAAAAAAAGGAGGGATTTAAAAAATTTTGAAGTTGAATTAAAAGATGAAACGGTATTGTAAATCGTGGGCGGATTTTACAATTGGAAAAGGCGGTATTTAAAAAATGAGTGGGTTGGGGCGTAAGGCAGGGAGGAGGAGCGTTTGTTGCAGGTCGAGGGAGGCGTTGAGGGCGAGCGGGGTGAGGCCAATGGGTGAAGGGGCCGGCGGTTTGTATTGCAATGGAGGGCGGATATATATTACCAAAATCGAATATAAGGAGAGGGCGGCCGTTGCAGTGAGGGTAGCGTTGTAGAGTAAGGGAAGAAATGAACAGATAGCTGTGCGTTGAGGTAGATGGGGGCGGATTGTGCAGCGAGGGAGTGTTTGTTGAGATAGGCAGCCAGGCGTAGGGAGGTGTACAGGGTGTGTTGAGAAGCGTTGGGAAGTAACGCAGGTTGAAGATTCGTTTTGGAAGGGCGTGCGTAGGTGCTGGAGGGCCGAGCTGATTGAAGGGGCGCGTGGGAGTGTATATAGCATTGGTTGAAGCCCGAGGGGATGGCGCTGTAGGAGAGAGCGCAGAGAGGTGAGGATTGCCGCAGGTTGTGAGGGTGATAGCTGGGTAGGAGAGCGGTTAAAGGGAAGGTACATGCGCAGGTAAGCGAGGGGCGTAGTGTATGCAGTGAGCGCTGAGAGCTGTGGGTTGCAGAGGTGAAAGGGGGGCCGAAAGGCCAAGGATTTGAAACGATTTTTTTATTTTATTTTTTTTTATTTTTTTTATTTTTAAAATAGCAGAGAGAGTAGAGTAGAGCAAAAATTTCTTAAATGTGCAAGGAAAGAGAGTATTCTTTCTTCTTCCAGCAGCAGAATGCAAAATTTTAAGCAATAAAATATCTCAGCAGCATACAATTTGTCATAGTAGAATTCGAAAATTTTCAGCAGACAAAACCCAGAAATATTTCCAGTACAAAACTCATAAACTTCTTCAGAACCAACTTTAAATAATATCCAACAGCTTTTCAAATGATGCAGATTTTAATGAGCAGAAATTGCAGAGAAAAATGAGAATGAAAACCTTCAGATGGGCAGTGCTGCCTTTCTTCAAAACCAATTCTGAATGCTGCTCTTTCTTCTGAATGCTGCTCCTTCTTCTGAATGCTGCTCTTTCTTCTGAATGTGGCAAAAGGACTGCTACAAACACTTGAGTGCTGCAAAAAAACCAACAATTTTTGCAGATATGCATAGGCCATAAACACAAATGGCTCACTCAAAGTGGAGCAGGGCCAGAAATCGCCCGCTCTGATACCATGTTAAACACCATGTTGACACACACATGGTGTATGAGGAAGATGAGCACACACACACAAGAGACTCAACACAATGAAGGATAAGCGTGAGGCTTTCTTATTTTTCCATTATACAAAGATGTACATTTATATTACAATGGTGTGACTCTTGGTTTCACATTCCAAGGTCACTTGGACTCCATTGTGACTTTTCATATTCCACCTACAACCAGCAGGATTGTTGGTGTTCCAACAAAGTTAAATGCTCATTCCATAATCCTTACAACTAACATTTTGGAAAATGTTAGAAAACACAAATTTTGGAAATTTCACAGTGCTGAAATGCAGAAATAAAAACTCAGAAAAATAAATCAGCCACATAGAAAATACACGCTGATTTTTGGTCAACTTGACCCTGGAAAAACCCCCTACAACTCTTGGGGAAAACAAGTTCGAAAACTTCTTCTTATTTCTGATAAATTAGCTTTTACAGTGAGAGAGAAATACTCAGAGAATTTTAGCAAGTAACAAATACAACTTATCTCGTTTTCCGTGCTTAACCACCGCCTCGGAAAATGTGCAAACAGCGAAACGAAACAACAATAAATGCTGTACGGTCTTCCTTGAATTTCGTGCCCAGAAATTATAGCATTAAATGCTGCTGTAGGACCTCTTTGAAAAGCGTGCAAACAACAATAAATGCTATTGTACGACCTCCTAAAACTGCGTGTAGAGAAACAACAATAAATGTTGTACGGTTTTCTACCTCGATTTTTGTGCACAGGACATCAACTCACTGTACGGACTGTCTTGAAAACCGTGCCTCAAAAACTAGCAAACTACTTGAAATCTGTGCCAAAACTGCTGTATGGCCTCCTTGGAATACGTGCCCAAGCTGTTGTACGGTTTTGCCTTGAAACTCGTGCCCAAACTGCCTTGAATTGAGTGCCTCTCCTTGCTGTACAAATTTGCTGAAGTGCTGCCTAGGTATGCGTGCCAAGGTTCTGTTCTTCTTCTCCTCACTGCTCAAAAATATCCTGTGCTCTCTTCTTCTCCTTCTCTCAATCTGCTCATGAAAGAATGAATGACCTTTTCCCTCCTTTTCCCTCACCCAACTAACCTAAGTGACTTTGAATCCTAAATCATAGGTAGATATAGCTTTTTAGATCTGGTTGAAGGTCAAATATAATTTAAATCTCACTTTTTATTTTTTAATTCACCCACTTTAATAAAGACCCACTTAGTCATTTATTTCCAAAGTCACTTTTCCTTTCTAATTTTACATTGACTTTATTAAAGTCACTTTAAAATTAGACTTTAGTAACTTTATCACTTAAAGTCACTTTTAAATTAGATTTGACTTTATAATTTTATAAAGTCACTTTAGGAGAAAAATTAAATTCTTTTGGACACTTTTCCCTAGGCCAAAGATCAAAGCCTTAGGGAACCACCTGTCCTCCAGTAACCAAATTTCAACAGTACTATGGCATAGAAATTGGAGATACCTGCATCTGCCCGAGTACACCCAGTTTCCATGCTTCATGCTTAAAGAAGGTTATTGATGATAAGCTTCCAGTTCAAACATTGTTGCCAGAACTTGATGAAGAAGGAAAAATCATATTTTAGCCTGAAGTAGTCATAGAAACAAGAACCCAATGGCTACAGAATCAATCAATTTCAAAGTATCTTGTCAAGTGGAAGAACTTACCCACTGAAGATTCCATATGGGAGAATGAAAATTTTATAAAAGCATCTAGAACTACTCAAGTGTTGAGGACAACAGTTTTTTGAAGGAGAGGGGCATGTCAGATCCCTATAATACTAGTGTAGACCCATTATTGTTATTGTTAGTATAGCCTCGTTATTGTTATTGTTGTGCTTATATAGGCCCCATATTTTTATTATTGTGCCCCAGAGAAATGACCTATTGTTATTTTTGTACCATTACATTATTATCGTTATGTAGGATCTGATTATATTGTGACCCCTTGGACTCCTATATATACAAATGAGGTCTTGTCATTTGTATCATCCAAGAATTGTTCATTTATGTAATGTAAATGAGGCTTCCCCCATGAAGAGGCTAATTTTTAAGTTTTTGATCTATTGTTTCTTCTATTTTGTGAGTTGGTTACATAACATGGTAAGCTTGGCATGTTCTCCATCTTCCTCCTCTAAAAGACTTGATGATATGGAGTCTTCCATGTGATATTGATCTTCAATATTCTGTCATGATCTAATGTCCCTTCACATTCTTACTTTATGATCATATTTTCCTCCCAAAATTCACAAGTATCCTCTAGCATAGTCTCCTTCGCATCCTCCTTGAGCATTATCATGTCATGTTAAGATACAATACCTGTAGAAGAAATTCACTCATGAAAAGATGAAATTAGTACAAAAATTTTCTAATCTAACTTTCTTCATGTAATTCACTGATTGGATCCATGACTGAGTGTAGGACCAAGGAAGAGGCTTAGGGATTGCGTAATGCACAATTCCAAGAGGAAATGATGAGGGTATGGTAATTATGATTATGCAATGTCCATGGATCAGGGACTGAGAGAAAAAACTTTGTAGTTGAGGGAGACAGTGACACAACAAGGTGAGCTTGTTCACTATACTTGCACAATGCACATTTCAAGGAAGACCCCTGGCATGTGAAGACAGAATGTTGACTAAGACTGTGTAGTGCATAGTGGAGGGGTTCAGAATGAGGAGAGATTATAACAACATGGGCATTTGCAGGGGACACAGGCTTGAACTGGGCAGTGTCAATGCGTAAATATGTCCACATTTCATGGAGATTATTAAAATTTTGATTCTGCAAGAAATGGAGTGTTCTCAGGTCCTTTTGTTATTTGTGGCCTAGGGAAAAGTGTCCAAAAAATTTAGTGCATATCTAATGTTTTATAAATTATAAGAATCAAATCATTTAAAATTATTCAGAAGTGATAAGTTCTGAGTCTCATTTTCAAATGACACTATCAGGGTCATAAAAAGTTAGAAGGAAGAAAGATGGTTTTTAAATAAATGTTAAAATGAGTTCCCTATTAAGTAGGTAATTCAAAAATTAGAAAGTAGTTTAAATGAGCATTTAATCTCGACCCTAGATGCAAAGTATTCGACCATTGGATTTAGGGATTCCCAAAATTAGAGGGTTAGGTTAAGGAAAAGGAGGAAAAGATCATTCACTTTCTTATGGGCAGTTGAGAGAGGAGAAAAAAAGGAAAGTTAAGAGCATATTTTGGAGGAAGCGGAAGGTTGAAGGAGAGTCTTACTCGAAAATCATTATATGAAAATGAAGTGCAGGTTTTTGGCGACGAGAAGTTACCACAGAATTTAAGATGGCAAGGACGTACAGCAACATAGAACAGAGACAGTCTTGATGCCTACCTATGATTTTAAAGGCACGTGGTTTGAGGATAAAGGTATTAACATAGTTTTTCGAGGAAAATCTGAAAGCTCAAGGCTAGTTTCTAAGGTGCACAGGCTTTGTTACCAAAGCGACCATCAGGGTTTGAAAGGCAATATGTTGTAAATTAAATCACAGTCTCACCATAATTGGTCTGATGATGCAATAAATCTTGGGCACATTTCTAAACTTTGTTCAATAATAAATTTACATTTAGTTTTTCATTTGTTTGATTTTTAAATGATAACAATAAAGATAATCGTTAATTAAATTTCTTTGCTGAAATTTTTCCTGTATATTTCACCTCTCTGTAAAAGCATTTTCCAGAAATAAGGAGCTTTCGAACTGGTTTTCCCCAAGTGTTGTAGGGGGTTTTTCCAGGGTCATCTTGACAAAAAATCAGCGTGTCAAAATCTGTGTGTGGCTGAATTATTTTTCTGAGTTTTATTTTTGCATTTCCAGTATTGTGAAAATTTCCAGAATTTGCGTTTTCAAAAAATATTTATTTTTCAACTTGTTGAATGTAAGGCTATGGGAATGGGCATTTAACTATATGGAGAAATAAGGTGAAACTGAAAACCGAGGTGGGAAACAGAAATTCTACAGGAGGAAGTGAATGCGCAATGCATAGTTCTAGGAGGAAAGGGTGGATGATTAGGGCCTCAGACTACACAGTTAAGGGAGGCAAGTTGAGGAACGGTTGGTCGAGAAAGGGTCACTTCAGAAATTGACTAAGTGTGGGATCAGTGAGGCTAGAGATGAAACTAGAACATGACTTAAACATGATCACACAATCATAAATGATTAAACACATGACAATGAAACACTTATCAGCCAAAATAAGCTTGTAGCGATCGAAACCATAACTAAACGACACTTACCTCCAAGTGCGACACTTAATATACACTTGTGACACAGGTAACAACGTTAAGAGAAAAATGCATAAAAATTTGGGAATGAGTCTAATAAATGTATCTAAGATATATAGGACCCATTAGTACCAACGTTGCCTCTTAAATATGTGTTATAGTTGTCTTTCTCAAAGTGCGACAGTTCTTTTACCAAAATAAGGCACTTTGGTTTTCTTCACAAAGGGACTTGGAAACTTAGAGAACAAGCATGTAATGTATTTCATTACTGGAAACAACAACTCGTATGGTTAAATGAGGCACCAAATTTTGAATATAGGCAGAAATTTGGAGGGTGTTGTAGCAAATACAACACTTGGCGACACATTGGTAGAACTCCAATGGTGACACACTAGTAGAACTCCAAATTCTTTGTTTTGGTCTAACTTTTATGCACAGAGTCTAGTATTTTAGGAAGTATTGATTCATCATGTGGATTGAAGTATTGATTCATCATGTGGATTGCTTTGGATTACCCACTTAACCTTGTCATAGATGTAGTCTCATCTATTCCATTTCTCGGTTAAACACATTCACAAAGCTTGTTGTATCACAATGTTTTCGATCTAGGAGAAGGGTAGTATGTAGCCGAAAATTTGAAATGATCAGAGTCTTAGTTTCATCTCTAGTGTAGCTCCACTGCGAGCATGCTTGTTTAGTACCTTGATGGATTCACTGTAGTAACACAAGCATTATTTCGTTGCCAACGAGCCTCTTCAGTACCATGAAAAAGTTACTTTCTTCACCTCTCTACGCGGGAATCATTTCTCTTATTTCACCCTTTGTTTGTTTTATTTCAATATGCACATTGTCATTTTATCGAAATTTGTACATCTAAGGTGGAAGAGGGACCGAGACTTATTGAGAGCAGGAGATGTTTTTCCTTAAGATATTGTTATATACCTCTGTAATTAATTTGATCGCTAATATTTTTTTCCCTTTCTTTCTCTACTTGGTCGGATCAACATGCTAAACACTATTTAATTGTAAAACTGAGTCAAGGAAAGAAGATCCTATAAAATATACGAGTGTCATGTTTTTGTCCAAATCTTTATGTTCGAATGGATCGTACTTTCCATTAAGACATCATTGATGATAAATATATTATACCAAGACAAAGAAGAAGTATTTAAAGTTACCCGAGATTTTTTGTATGTCATAGAGCCCTTTTAAACTTTTTCCATATATGTTGGAACCAAACAAAACACTTTCACACAAGGTTTTATTCACAGGACAACAAAACAAAAGACGATAAAAATGTCACGACATGACATGAACAAACAAAAAAACTAAAGAACAAGAAATAAATGTGTACAAAGGGTAGGGAAACAACCCCATAATACTATTGAAAATATCTCTTGAGATCTTGGCCATTGACAGGAAGATATTCCATATTCCCATCTGAGTATTGAAGATGATAAGTGTGGTGGCCAAGCTTGGCATGCACAATGCAAGGTCTGGTCCACGGGGATTGGAATTTATGGTGTTTACCTTTCTCTTCATGAGATTTATCCCACTTCAATAGTAGGTCTCCCACACTTGACTCCTTATTCCCCGCGAACTTCTAAGACAACCAACACTTTATATGACTCTTATGGATAGAAAAAATTTCTTTTATTTTCCGACTTTCTTCCTCTAACTTCCACAGAGTGTCTATCCTACCGTGAACCACAAGACATGGTTTACCTCGATATTCTTAGGAAAGTTCAAGGTTTGGGAGGTATATGCTCGGAGGAAGGATAAATTATTTTCCATACATGAGAATGTAAGGGGAAGTATTCAGAGAGGGCTTTGGTGTAACACATTCAGCCCATAAATCATTCAACAAAGAAATATTCCAATTCCTTTGCTCAAAGTAAAATGTTTTCTTGATGATACAGATTAAATTGTTGTTGGTAGATTCGGCTAAACCATTTCCATGATGGTAATAGTTAGATTATTTTTTTAAAACAATACCATTTTATAATGAAAAATCATAAAGTTTCAACGATGAAAAATAAGTTTCATTATAAAAATCAAGTGATGTAGGAACACCAAACCTGGTAATGATATTCTACTTTAGGAAGTTGATCACTTCCTACTCATTCACTTATTTTAAAGGAACTACTTTATCCCATCGAGTAAAATATTTTGTAGCGGTTAAGATATATCAGTGCTACTTTGATGAATGTGGAAAATTTTCACCAATGACATCCAATCCCCATTGTTCAAAAGGTTCTTCAACAACAATGGGTTGTAATGGGGTGACTCACTTTCTATCGCAACCAATCCAAATTTGAAAAACTAGACACTTATGGGAATCTGCATGTGCATATTTGAATAATGTGGGCCAATAATAACCAACCCACATCACTTTTTGTGTAGTGGTATCACCCGCATAGTGTCCACCAATTGCCATCGTGGAGATCTTTTAGTGCCCTTTCTAAATCATGTGCTTCCAAACATCTGAGCAAGACACCATTATGATGCTTTTGAAAAAAAACATTGTGTACAAGCTGATATGATAAAGCTTTCATTCGAATTGCCCTTTTCTTTTTAGCTAAAAAATGCAAGGGAAATGTACCATGCTCTAGATACTATAGCACATCTGTGTACCAAGACATGTCTACATTAGTTGGGTTAGCTTGTTCGATATTGTACATCTAAATTTCATGTTCCCATCCAGAAGATTCCTCTTATGGTGCATTAACTGCTTCTATTTCAAGATAATAGAGACCATGGCCTTTTATCGTATGAATTGGATTGAATTCAAGATCATACTCTTGAATGTTTGTCATCCACTTCACCCTCCTCCCACCCAACTCTTGTTGTACAAAAAATTATCTAATCGCTTGGTGAGGCACAAAGATAATAACATGAATCTTCGAAAGTTAAGGCTTGAAATTGTTCATCGCCTTGTATATTGCATAGGGTTGTTTATTAATTGTGGGGTAGTTTAATTCAAATATTTGTAAGTCAACACTCATAAATGATAATTGTCACTAGTTTCCTTGATCATAATTCTGAGTGAGAATAGTTGCAAGAGAAGTTTCAGAAGAGAAAGTATATAACAGGAAATATTTGCCGAAATCTGGCCTATAAAATGTTGGGGCTTCGACAATTGTTTGCTTAATACAAGTGAAGGCATATTTCTTCATTTTATCCAAATTGTAAATTGCATCCTTCTTAATAATATATTGTAATCGTTTAACTATATGTGCCTAATTTAAGATAAATTTGTGGAGGAAGTTAAATTTTCCCAAGAAGGATTGCATAGATTTTTGGTTCACGAGAAAGGGAATCTGAGCAATGGTATTGAACCATTATGGGTCCACTTTAATATCTCTCTTAGCTATGATATGGCCCAATAGATTACCCTCGGCCACTCTGAATATGATCTTCTTTGGATTTAAAGATATGCCATATTTTTGACATCGCTCGAAAATCTTCCTTATATGACAAAAGTGAAAATATCTTTTCTTTGAAAATACTATAACATCATCCGAGTAATACACTACACTTATTTCCGATAAAACTGTGAAATGTGATTCCATAACTCATCGAAAAGTAGCACCCGCATTGATGAGTCCAAAAGGCATCCGATTGGTACCCCACTTTGTCCTAAATGTGGTTTTTAGTTTGTCGAGTTCTGCTAATAGAACTTGGTTGTATCTAGAAAATCCATCTATTAATGAGAACATCTCTTACCTATATATTTTTTGAAGTATCTGCTACATATATGACACGAGATAGTTTTCCTTATCCAAAGCCTAGTTAAAATTATAGAAATCAACACATAGGTGTATCTCCACGCACTTCTTTCTTATGGGATTCACTAGACTAGAGACCCATGTAGAATGATGAACTTTGAATATTATCCAGGAATCCAACAATTTTGTTAATTCTTTCTGAATGAGGGGCTCAAGTGTCGAATGGAATTTTTTTATTTTCTACTTAAAAGGCTTTAACCCTTCTTTAATAGGTATCACATGCTAGATATACTCTTTATTACATGTAAGTACTCTTTTAATGTTATTCTTGTTATTTTCTTATGTCAAATGCATGTTTCTAGGATTTTTGCTATACTAGGGTGAAATTTACTACTTTTCTTATACGAATTATGGAAATTTGATCTTATATAGTGTTGCATCATGTCATGGGACATGTATGAATGAGTGAATATTCCTAGAGATATTTTGTCAAACTTTTTATCTTGATAAGTCATCAAATATTTCAAATCGAAGTGTATCCCTAATGCCATGCAAAAAAATTCTAGAGGCCTCGTTGACTAAGTGAATCCATTCCAAGCATTGGAATCTCCTTGACTCCATCTCTCCCAAAGGATTAGGCATTGATCCTCCATTGATCACTTAAAACCATATATTTCTCGCCTATCTCTATTTCTTTCTAGTCCTAGCCCCCATAGGTGACCTAGGGCATCAAATTTCTCACGATTCACCCATCCAAAAAGTTCAATCTCTTGCCCTCTACTACGTTGTTGTGTCTACTAGAAGCCCTCCAAAGTTGAAGCAATTCTAACGGCGGGGTCTTGAGATATTCCAAGCCCTAGCTAGTGACCTCATTGGGATAATTACATAAAAATTAGGGAAACTTTCCCCTTTGATCCCATTCTCCCCCTCAATTAGGTCAAGCACACCCCTTATTGATCAACTCCACCCTCTTGACCTAATTTTGGGTACACTTGGTCCCATGTGGTCCCATAACTTATAGAAGCTAAGTTCACAAAGACCACTCGGAAACTAAGTTTTCCCAAGGATTTCTAGGACTATGTATCTCCTTTACAAGTCTTGTTCACAAACCCTAGCCCTTGAAATCCCCTTGGCCTTCCTTAGAGAGCCTTACACCTTGCTTCTCAAGCAAGAAAACCATAAAATTGAGTCTCTCTTGTGAAGAGGCCATAGGAATCACTCCTTATCTCTTCATTGATTCATCCATCTAGTGATTCCCTTTATATCGGGTCTCTTCCAATTGGTGAAAGTCTGTAAAGAGCACGGAGCGTTAATTGAGGTGACAGTGGGTTATTCCTCCATTGTTGCCCTTGACCTAGTAGTTTCCCTTTTAGGATCCCCTCCTAGGACCCTTGATAGTTTGAGCGAAAACATTTTAGCATCGTTGTCAGGGAGGAAGCAGGTCTACCTCCCTAGTGAGTCATTGAGGAATTGATTCATTGACAATGTTTTTAATATTCCTCTGGCGAATCATTCATTGTCCAAACCCCTAGTTTACTTGAAGGTGATAATACTCCTCCTTTAACTAGGGTCATTGCAAGAAGGGGAGAATGAACTCCATCACCTATTAGAACCACCCTTCTCCTTGAATTTGAAAAGGTCAGTGATCCTACCCCAAAGATGAAAACTAGTTCCAACACTGAACCAAAACAAGGCCAACCCAAGATGACCAAAAATTAAAGGCATTTGTTCAGTGTCTTTGCCCCTTTGAAGTTGAGTGTTGACCCCAAACCATTACCTGATAAATACAATAGATGGTTTCCCAAATTCAAATGCGATGCTACCATAAGTTCCCATGACTTTGTTGAAGAGTTCTATTGGAACATGTCTCTTATGATGATTTTTGATGAAGATAGGATTCTGATGTTTTTCGTTTTCTCACTTGAAAGACAAGCAAGAGAATGGTACCTTAGACTTTCCCCAGCATGCATAGAATACTCAGACTAATTTGAATACATTTTCATGAGAAGATGGTCATGTAATGCACAAGGAACCTTCAACGTTGAAATGTTTTGTCAAATAACTAAGGGAAGGGAAGACATCGGGGAACTCATCCAAAAATTTGATATATCCCCGACCATTTGAATCCCCTCGATGCTAACATTATCAACATATTTGTCAAAGTTGTGGGTGGCCACCTGACCTATGCATTGAGGGACAAGAAACCTTCAAATTTCGTTGAGGCTAAAGAGATAGCAATGGAAGTTGAAGAAAACTTACAAATCTCTAAATTCAATGTCAATGACCACCCCAAGGCTAAAGCAAAGGTCAAAAGGGAAAAATCCAAAGATCAACATGAAGAAACCCTTCTGGTCCTCCTTAAGAAAATAGAAAATATCAACGAAGAAATGAAATCATGAGATAGGCTCTACATGGACAAACCTACTTCGTTGGAAAGGGCCAAAAAATCTAGTTACTTCCCAAAAGGGAAGCACTTTTCTATAATAAAAAAATGAAGAAGACAAGTTGAGCTCATCTCAAGTCCCAAACACTTTGGCTCCAACTAATGCAATTAAGCAAGATTAATCTTCCAAGGATGAGAAAAGTGATGAGTATGAGAGTGATTATGAAAACGTAGATGAGCATGTTAACTTTGTGGAATTTGACATTTCAACATTCTGTTAGGAGGTTCATATACTCATCCTCCCATTAGTGACGTCACCTTCAAAGAAGAAAAGGAAAAACCAATCCTTAACGTTGATGATAGTGGAAGATTCAAAGTGGTCCAATTTTCATGAAAGGACAACAATAAATACCCCACAACCTCGAAGGAACCCAACAAAGATGACTCAATTCCCAAGCAAGTCTCTCCCAAGGAATATCTCCTTAAAGATCCTCCTAAAAAGGATCCCCCGAAGAAGGGTAATCCCAAAACGGATCCTCAAAAGAAAGAAACCATCAAGAAAAAGGAAAATGGAAAAGAGGTTGGACTTGACATTGATCTAGAGACTACTATAGGGAAAACCACTATGCCCACTCCATTAAAGAAGATTGTGAAACTTCCCAAACAATAATTTCAAATCAAGAAATCCCTGAGTTTCGAAGAGGAAAAATTACCCGAAGACTTGAAAAACATTCACCTCCCCAATTTAAACCCCAGACATGAGCCATTCATGCTTACCTTAGCCATCAATGACCTTTTTTTGCAAAATTGTATGTTGGACTTAGGGGTTTCTGAAAACATCATGCCACTAAAATTCATAAAGAAATTGGATCTTAACATCACGTGGTCATATAAAATGTATGTGGTTTTAACTCCAAACCTGCGAAAGTATAAGGACTCAGAAAAGACCTTAAGGTTTATTTGGCTATGAACCCTAATATATCATTGATTATGGATGTTGTAGTCATAGATATCCCTGATGTATGAGGGATTCTCCTATCAAGGAAGTGGGGAGCCATAGTGTCATCGCCAAATGGACTTGTCATATGCCACTATCCCGCAATCCGATGGGATGGAAACCCATTCATCCTTTATAGAGAGCCTACTTAACCTTCTCATGTGGTCAAGTCAGGACTAATCCCATACTACAAGACACATGATATTGAGAAACCTTCTCCCATTCTCCCTTCGCAAGAAGTTTGTATTGTCAAGTGACCAACTCACAAAGAAAACAAAAAGTGGAAGCATGAAAGGGAATACAAATTTGGGGATGTGGTTTTGGTAGATAAGAATCCAATACATGTCAAGATTCATCGGAAAGTTGGGGAGGATTATTACTACTTTGTTAAACTCAATGACAAATTTTTGCCGCAACCGGTCAAGTTAAGTCGTATCACCTCTTTCCTTGACACTTGGAATTGTATTATATGCATGTTAGAGTAGGATGGATTGCATACTGATTTTCCCATTAGAACTAACATCATATGATATTTCTCATGGTAGATTAGTTGCACATAGATAAAATTTGTACATCTTTACTTTCTTGTTGATTTTACGGCCTAACACTAAGCATGGGTGATCATAAGACACCACAAAAACATGATGCCCCATCTGTTTTGTCTTTGATATGTGCAAGTAACACGTCTACGGTACCAAAATATTGTCTGTGTTCTCATGATCACCTCCCAATCGAGTGGATTTGCGCACTTCTCCGAGAGCGTATGTCCCAGTTGGAGCCGGATGTTACCCACCACCTGTGGGTAGAGTATATGGGAGAAAATTTGTCTCATAGATGTTACTCAACCTGCAACCAACAACCCCTTACAGTCCCTAGAAAGCTCGGTGTGCCATTTTCTCCGCCACCTGAACCAGCGATGTGGTCCCTCACCCATCTTTTATGAATGTATGTTTGAAGGTGGGCCTCCCGACCCCAAAGGTATGGCTTTTCATTGGTATAGTTGAGTAGTTTTCCTTACTTTTCATGGGCACTTTGGGCATGAATTGGTGGCAAGATTCAGCAGAAAGAGTGGGTTAGGCTTGTACCCTTGTCTCCATTTCCCGATTTCGTGGTTACCCTTGTATCCTAGTCCCGTGGGATCTCCTTTAATGGCCATTAGCTTAAGGGTTGGCACTACATGGGAATTCTCGATTTTGGTTGTGTGGTCTTGATTCCCGACACCACCTACGTTTCTCCCTTTCCGATCATTTGAGCTCCATTCATCTATTTTCCCATCTGGGTCCACATAGGGCTAACCTCCCCCTCTTCGTGTCCACACCTTAGGCCGAGCCTCGAATGATTCCCCAAAGGTTGATGCAGCTAAAAATAAAATAAAAAGCATAATTTGGCCACCCTCAACAGGAATTGTACCACAAAATGCAAAATATGGTCGAGACATACAAATTTAGCACATAGGAAAAAGCCAAACATGAACTCTACCCCTTATCCATGGTAATTACCCTGGTTCTTATGGGCCCTAGATGATCCCTCTCCATCGTTAAGGAACCCATGATTGTCCCAACCCCTGGTGGGCGATGAACTGCCCCACCTCAAGGGGTTATCAACTGCTACATTTTACACATCATGCTCTCCATCCCTTGGAGCCTCGAGCAGTTATGAAGAAAAATCAATCAAAGGCAAAAGAATATGAAGAAGGGTGGAAAAAAAAGGGTCATGGTAACTCATGTACCATGATTTTCTCCCTCCTACACTCATATACCTAGGTGTGGGATTCCCATTTCATAGCTACCCTTGCACCTTGACATGTGGTCTAGATAATTCCCCTGATCCTAATTCTAGTCCATTATTATATTACTTTCCACCTACCACTTGAGGGATTTACCATGGATATTCCACCCCCTTTAGAGGTTGAAACCACATAATACAATCCTTGGTTAACCCCCTATTAAGCTTGGAGACACTTGTGCATGCCAACACCCACTGTGGAAGGGCATGCCACCATGAAGTTCCCCATGGATCCCGTGACTTGTAAACTTTATTACTTGATTATTCTAATGAATAATTGTATTGGAGGGAAAGGGGACACATTGGATCTTATGCAGGACTGCAGGTTGGTCTCTATTTGGGGCTTGGTCTCCCTATACAGGGTCATATCCCTACCTCCAGAGGGCCACATTGGCACTTTTAGGGTGAGTGTTGAGAGCCATGGGCCTCCCCCATAGCAGATATTACTTTACGAATCCCCAACGACGTTCATTGATTGCTTGTGTTCCACATTTTGGATGAGGATGATGCACCTGGTCCACCATGCCCAACCGACTCCACAGTCGCACCATGCACTTGGCAGATGTTCCAGGATGCCTCCCGCTGTAGAGGGAGGGCTTATGTCATTACTCCAATCCTTAAAAATGGTCTACAGACATATTTGATCTATTTGGAGACCAATGCGGATGTCCTTGTGCGCCCACACCCACTTGGGAGCACCACAGGTTCTTGATTGGAAAACAAGGGGTCAACCCTTGTCCACTTGTTTGGAGTCCATTTCTGCATCATGGCACCCCTTAGACTTTATTACGCCTCCTCAAAGGCCCAACGACTCACTTTTTTTATCATTCGACCCTCTTGAGAGGCCTATCTTCACATTATTGAGCTATTTAGTGGCCTTGTCACCAAAAGGTTTGTTATTATGCACATTATTTTATTTTAGGGGCTAAATTAGGAAAAATTAGCTAAATCAAATCATTATAGTGTATAAATAGAAGTGCAATGAATCATTTTGATCATCATCACTTGGATTGGATTGTTTTCTCTCAAGATGTTTTCGTTATTCCTTTGGAGGACAAGTTTTGGATGAATAAATTAATTTTGATGTTTGGACCTCTTCATTTTTGTCTTCGAGCTTCATTTTTTGCATATGTTGATGATTGGATATACTCTTTATTACATGTAAAAACTCTTTTAATTCTATTCTGGTTATTTTCTTATGTCACATGCATGTGCCTGGGATTTTCGCTATACTAGAGTGAAAATTTATTGTTTTTCTTATGTGAAATTGTGGAAATTTGATCTTTTATAACGTTGCATCTTGTCATGGGCCAAGTATGAATGAGTGAATATTCCTCTAGATATTCTTTCAAAATTTCATCTTGATAAGTCATCAAATATTGCAAATCGAAGTGTAAATACCTTGAAGCAATCATTCTCATGCCCTGATGCCATGCGAAATTGTTCTAGTGACCTCCTTGACTAAGTGAATCCATTCCAAGCATTGGAATCTCCTTGACTCCATCTCTCCCAAAGGATTAGGCACCAATCCTCCATTGGTGATCACTCAAAACCATATCTTTCTCACCTTTCTCTCTTCCTTTCTAGACCTAACCCCCATAGGTGACCTAGGGAATCAAATTTCTCACGATTCACACATCCAAAAAAATCGATCTCTTTCCCTCTACTACATTGTTGTGTCTCCTAGAAGCCCTCCAAATTTGAAGCAATTCTGACGGTGGGATTTTTATATATTCCAAGCCTCGACTCCGAGATCGATTATTGCCCTTGGTTTCCTTTGGCTAGTGACCTCATTGGGATAATTGCATCAAACTTAGTTAAAATTTCCCCTTTGGTCCCCTTCTCCCCCTCTATTAGTTCAAGCACACACCTAATTTATCAACTCCACCCTCTTGTCCTAATTTTGGGTCCACTTGGTCCCCTGTGGTCCCACAACTTATTGAAGATAATTTCACAATGACCACTTGGAAACCAAGTTTTCCCAAGGATTTCTAGGACTAGGTATCCCCTTTACAAGTCTAATTCACAAACCCTAGCCCTTGAAATCCCCTTGGCCTTCATTAGAGAGCCTTACACCTTGCTTCTCAAGAAAGCAAACCATACAATTGAGTCTCTCTTGTGAATAGGCCTTAGGAATCACTCATTGTCTCTTCATTGATTCATCCATCTAGTGATTCCCCTTATATCGTGTCTCCTCCCATTGGTGAAATTTTGTAAAGAATGGGGAGCCTTAGTTGAGGCGACAGTGGGTTATTGCTCCATTGTTTCCCTTCACCTAGTAGTTTCCCTTTTAGGATCCCCTCATATGACCCCTGCTAGTTTGAGTGGTAATAGTACTCAATATTAGTTTTCATATGGTATTGTGCCTTTTTACTAACTATTGTTATATGTATTTCTTTTGTCACTTAGAAGTGACCTTACACTCCCATGCTACTATTGTTGGATGGTGTACTCTTTAGTTCCATTGAATTGATTTGGTTACTTGTGGACGTTAAGAATATTACCTTATTTTAGATAGTATACCTCCTTAAAGAAGCTCAATGGAAGAAATATAGCAATGTTGTGTTGGATTTCCAATATATTAATAAGCGTAAGATGATACAATCCTTCCTAGAGAATATTCATGACTAAAGGAGGCACCACTACAATAGAAAGAAGGCTTTGAAATTTCTTGATTTCCTAAAAGAATTGTAAGATGAAAATAAGAAAGAGAAAATAAAAGGTTGCAATGGGGGTTTCCCTTACAAAAGCGAGAGGCCAATTCAACAATTAAGAATGAATAAATATAAGAAAAATGTGAAGAGAGCATAAGGGATTGAAATGAAAATCACATAGCAGGGTCTAAGAGGTCAAGAAAAATAAAAAGAGGATCCAAACATTGGGTGTGAATATGCATGAAACTATTTGTGTAATAATGATATTTATTAAAATTGATGGAGGCCACAAGATATGTGGTGCACCCAAGGGAGGTTGAGGGTGAGAGATGGTCCCCAAACCATAATGAACATGAGGGCCTCTTGCCATGTGGATCCAAGAGAAGAGGTACAAAGACTTGAGATACCAAAAGATCCATCAATGGAAAAGGACCAAATAGAAGACAAGGGAAATCTGTTGTTAAAAACATATAGTAAAGGAACTAGGAGGGACAAAGGAAGAGGAATGTGGGTAGGAGAATTATATCACAAAAGGAAAAAGAAAAAGAGGGGAAAAAGAGAGATTTATGAAAGAAAATTAGATCCAACCCACAAATAATACACTTAAGCGATAACAAACCACTAAAAAATGAATTAGATTAATATCTAGTGTGGACTCATAGTGGAGTAACTAGAAATGTAACAAATATTTCAATGGAAAAAAGTCTTTGTCCCATCTCAAAGGAGGTTTATGACTCGAGAGCTAGCTTGATCCATCGAGGGTCTAAGGCTAAGCTTTCGGAAAAGGTTCCTTCAAATTCATTGAAAACCCGAGAACAAAATTGGTTCCTTAACCCATTGTATTTGGTGAGATTACTAGCTAAATCATTTCCTATGACATCATTGATCTTTCTTTGCAAAATATAAATAATTAAGCTATGAAAATAAAAATAGTAGGCACACGTAAAATAAACAAAGAGGTAGGCTCCTATTGTGCAAGTTTTTTTGTGATGGGAAGCCACAAAACAAGGGTGAGTCTCCCCATAGTCTATAAAATAATGGAAATAAAATGAAATGTTATTTTAAGAAGACGAAAAGATAATAAAATAACATCCTAAATCTAAAGCAAGAAATATAAAGAATGGAAATCCCCATAACGCACTAGTCATCCTTTCTAAGTCCCTAGGTACAAGTGTAGTCTTCTCCCTCCACATTGCTCCAAGATTCAAGCCAAGGTAAATAAGGGCACAAGATGAAAGTGGAAATAGGATAAGGTAGGGGAAGAAGAGGTATAAGAATGAGGGAATGGGAGGCAAGTAAAAGTGGAGTGAGAGGACATTTGGCATGGAACAAGGAAGCTATATTTAAAACCATCAACAAGGGGATAAGGGTGAGAACTCTAACGAAACCTCCATCAAAGGAGGATTCTCTCTAATAATGCAAAAATCCATGGAGATGGCCTAAAGAAATGGTGGAGAATATCAATTCTCATGTGAAAATATCCCAAATTATAGGGATCTAAATTTGTGATAAAAGCCATGGGAATCACCAAGTCACTTCTTTACTCTCATACCTACAAAAATAAAGCAAGGATATGACATGGAGGAGCCATGGATGTCCAAGGTAAATTCAGAAATCCTATAAAATAAAAAGCATAAGAGGCCTTCAAGAAGAAGGAAAAAGCTTCATGGACAAAGATCACAATCTAAGGGAAATTAGACAAAAGTGTTCCCTAGGAGAAGCAAGGGCTCCCAAGAGGAGCAGAATACTCAAGGCAAGGAAAAGGAACCTTAAACTAAAAAAATTGCACTCAATTTAGAAAAAATGATAAAGAAAATGAACCAACATGAAATTCTGCGAGTTTTTAGAAAAATTTTGTCTCTATTCCATGAGAAACAAGAACAATCAACTCTTTGTTCCTTAAAAAACTAGTAAACTCTCATAATTCAATGGAACATAAACTCGCGAATGAACAAAATTTTATGAAGTGTTCTCCAAATTCATAAATTTCGAAAGCAACAAAGCGTAGAAATGCCCCAAAAGGAAATAAGAAAGATTAGAGGGGAAAGGATAGGAGATTAAACATAATATGGAACATAATCCTAACTAAAGAGTGGGACCATTAACAAAAACCAATGCAAAAGCAAGAAAAGGGAAGGATTTGCCAATAGTCTTAAGTGATGCTCATACTTGACTGCATATAAATTTAATGCAATTCAACAAGTATGGGTAGGACTTGTTGCGTAAAAAGGAACCCAAATAATTAAATTAACTAAAGAGGTTGGTGAAGGAGACAATAGAGGAAGGGGGGAATAACTACAAAAGGCTAAAGAACCTCGAGAAAAAAAATCCCAAAGTGGAATAACACAAAAGGTTAATTTTTCAATTGGGTCTTGCTAAAGCGATTGTCATATGTTATCCTCCACTCCTTAAGTTCAATTCTCCATTGTGTTCAATTCTTGCAAGTGACATGTTGATCTCTTAACGAGTATATTGTTGTAATGATCTTAAGTCTTGTGTTGACAAAGCCTTGAGCATTTGTAGAATCTGATTTACCCAATTCACCCCCCTCATGTTCAATTCCCGCAATTAACATGTTAAGCTCTTAATGAGTATAGTATTGTAATTGTCTTAATCCGTTTGTTGACAAAGCCTTAAGTATTTGTAAAATCTAATTTACTATAGATACTATCCTTGAAATGCGGGGAAGTGCCAAGTGAATTTCCCTAAGAAGTGTAAATTAGGAAGATGAAAAACACAAAAGATTGATTTCTCATGCTACATTAATTCAAATTTAATGTATATTTAAAAATATCATTTAGAATGAAGCATTTAAGCTTTAATTATAACAAAATTTTAATTCCTTGGCTAACATCTCTACCCAAGCAGGTTTTGAGTTTATGTCTTCTAGATTGATCATCACTCCCCACCTTGTTGTTGATGTTTTCATATTGAAAGACCATGAGGACCATGTCGAAATTTGTTACTATATCTAATAGATGTTCATAGTCTTACACGTTTCTTTAATCAAACTTCCAATGCATAAGGGCCTCCCAAATATCCCTTCTTAATTATTAGTCCCACCACATGTCCTTAGTCCATGATAGCCCAACTAAACACACCATTGCTAAGTTATTCATTATATATATTTTCTTTCCTAACTTGACACTTGAATTTAACATTACTATAATCCTCCACAATACAAATTACATTTTCTTTATGTCTTTCTGAGATTTGAACATGGATTTCCACATTGAAAACAAGGCTTTAGCTAGCTAACCTCACCAATGTAAAGTATAGTTGTAATTTCTTATATAGTGTATGGTAGTTCATGACATTTACAATATTTAATCTAGCTCCATAGTATATGGCTATTTTCCATAATGAAATTTACAAAATTGTCTAAAATTTTTGAACTAAATACAATATACTTCTTATTTTATAAGTTGATAGTATTTTAGCAACTATGGTATTAAACTAGACTATATATGTCTATAAAAATTAATCATGGATATATCTATTTATAAAAATGAATCAACTTAATTAAAAAGTTTGTTTTGTATGTCAAGATTGATGTACTAATTCACAATTTTACTTGTTAAGTTATGAAGTTATAATTAGTGTCAATGAAAGCTTGTACGTTTGTTCAAGTGAGAGTAGTAATATCCCATGAACAAAGGTTTGGTTCCTCTAAGTACATGTTGGCCCCTTGAAGTCATGTGATTTTACAAGTGAGCCAAACATGATTTTGGACAAACATCAAGTGAATTCTCATGTCAATGTTGATAAGGTGAAACTATATATATATATATATTCCAAAAAAAGAGAAAATTCAAGAGCTAGCATTGGTAGCCTTAAGTTGTATTAACTATACAATATGCAAGCATTGTTAATAATTAATGTAGATTCATAGGCATGATCTCATTAAATACTACCTCAACATAACTCAAAACTTAAACCACACATCAATATATTATCTACCTTTCCATGTAGATTTTAATGTTTAAATTTATAGTGATTTTTTCTAAGGAAAAGTTTACTAGAAAACTAAAGGATGCTCCCTAACATTCATAGATGGTATAGTTGGCAGTCAACATAGACTAGTACACTTCACCCAACAGATTCAAGCCAAACACCTGCTAACAGAGAACTAACCAAACGCTTAACAACATTGATGATATTGTATTAAACTAACCACTTAAATTGATTTTATAGAAGTGTTATGATAATCTTAAATATATATCCCTTGACATATAATTTAATTTTGCTATTTTTAAAAGAACTTTTATCTTTAATAAATTGATTTTAGAGTGATTTTAACTCAATAAAAAATAAATAAGGTTAATAAACTAAAAAAAAAATTATAAACACAAAATTAATTAAATATTCCACAATAATTCATTAAACATTTTTTTAATAACCTTATTATAATATTAAAAAAAATCATAAAATTTAAATTAATTCAAATAATATATATAATTATAATTTAAAATAACTCCTCTCACGTTTTTTTTAAATCAATTTGTATATTATTTAACTACTTTAAAGTTCACTCTATAATGAAATTAATTGACTTTAAAGTATATATATATATATATATATATATATATATTAAATATTTTTTAATAATTTTAAAATATAAATTAGTTTATATATAATTATAATTAAGAATAATAAATCAACCACAAGCAGAAGCAAGCAAGCAGATAAAAGAAAATGGACTGGAAAAACGAAGATGCATGGCCATGCGATCGACTAAACAAACAACGACCAAAATAAGCCAAGATATTGATGAGAGGATACAGCAGAAGAAGATGAGACGAAACTGCTACGAGTAACCGTGTTTGCTCTCCAAAAATGTTTTATACCACTACTTTCAAACGGTAACAGCCTCACTCCAAGTTCTAATTCCGTCTCATGTCCATTTTTTCATAAAATTCATTTTAAGACTTCAAATCCACCGTCATTGCATGGCATCTAGAGGCTTCTAGAAAAAATTAGGCGGTATACAAAATTCAGAGCAATCCAAGCGGTTTTCTGCTTTTTTGCTTTTGTAGTTTAATTGTCCTTGTGTGCTTTGTAGCTTAAATGGCTGGTATGCAAAATTCAGAGCAATCGAGGCAGATTTGTGCTTTTATAGCTTAATTTGGCGGTATACAAAATTCAGAGCAATTGAGGTGGTTTTGTGATTTTATAGCTTAAGCGTTGATGGTTCGCTGATATTATGTCCAGTGCAAAGAGGAAAGTGGTTTTTTCAATATTTCTTTTCTTTTTTCTTTCTTTCTTTTTTCTTTCTTTTCTTTTTTCTTTTTTTTAAGTTTGGTAGTACATTTCCACTTTCTTTTTTTTTTCTTTCATCAATACATCACCTCGATCAGAGAAGGGAATTAAACCTGTGATGAGTGCTATAACAGCTCGCCTCATCACCGTTTAACACCAATATTTCAAAATTGTCTTATAAAAAAATAAGTTTTAAATTGGAAATGAAGAAAATGATATTATCATTATTGCTTTCAAAGTTCGAATACTACCATATTCACATTCCTGGAAATGAAGATTTATAATGCTGTGTACAAAACAAAATAGGATTTTGTATAAAGTTCGTTTTATTATACACATTTAAAATAAATATATATACACTTGTATAAAATTGGAGTTATTTAATTTTATATATGCAAATGTAAAAATTGATGATAGTAAATTAATATATAAAAAATAAGTTAAATATACAAGGAATGGTTTAAATTAAGGTGTTTTTTTTTTAATAAAGAATAATATAAAAGTAGAATAATTCAATTTAAACCATTATCAAACAAATTTCAAAACCTTATGAATATGTAAGAAATTTTTTCAGTGAAAATTACATGTAGGGAATTTTTGTCACGCTTTTCGAACCAGTTAGTGTGGCTCATCATCAGGACAAGATGAGAAATCTGAACCAAAAAACTAGATTAAATAGACAGGAAAGCTCCAACTAGCCGTTAGTAATATAACAGCTAGTTTGACTAAATTAATAAAATAAAATAAATTTCATCAATAAAACTATATTTTATTATGTATGATTTCCAATAAAAAATTTATTAAAAGTTTTTAATTTAAATTTAATTCAATATTAATGATTTCCAATAAATATAATGTTAAAATAATTTTTTTTTAATAATTTGAAAAAAATAAATAAATATATATATAAAATAAAAATAAATAAATAAATAAAATTAAAACAAAAATTAAAAATCTAAAAGAAAAATAAATTTTAATAAAACAAATTAAATGGAATAAGTAATACACAAATAAAATAGTAAAAAAGAAATATAAAAATATTAAATAATTTAATTTTATAGCTAAATAAATTCATACAGTAATAAGGAAGTGAAGGGAAAAGAGAGAAAAAAACTTTATATAAAAAAAATAAAATAAAATACGCCAAAATAAATATATATATATATATATATATAAAGAAAAAATGGGAGCTAGAGGGAGAACAAAAGGAAAAATAAAAGGCAACTAAGAGTGAAGGGTGGGAATCCAACATCTACCGACACTTCGCCCATCGTCCCTATTAAGGTTGACAGGCCTCTTTTCGATCTCCAAGGCTTCCCTCAATTTTCGGTGGTGGAAATGGTCAATCTTTGCAATAACCTCAGCATCCTCAATACAGATGTGATGATTTGTTTTATCGGCATGCTCTGCTAAGGCGGAGGACCGAGATCTACAATGTTTGAGGTCAGCGATATGTTCCTGAATCCTTTGATTAATGGATCGACCGGTTTCACCAATGTATGGCATCCCACAAGAACACAGAATCAAGTAAACACCCTTACTATCTTTAGGGCAAATCGGGTCCTTAACCGACCTAAGCGAACTTCAGATGGTGCGAAGGGGCTTGAAGGTTGAGGAAACATTATGTTTTTTTAAGATCTTAGCGATCTTATCGGTAGTACCTTGGATGAACGAAAGGTGAACTCCAGAGGACCGATCACAATGATCTTTCTTAACCTTAGGACCTTTTTCAGCATTTAGAAAAGCTTTAACACACTGGACCTTGCTATAACCATTCTTGTTGAATACATTAAAGAGATGAGACTTTTCACTTTCAAAGTGTTGTTCATCAGAGATTCTAAAGGCTCTGGTAACTAGAGTGTTCAGAACCCCAAGCTTTTGAGCCGGAAAATGATGAGAATTAGCATGCAAATACTGCTCAGTATGAGTCTTCTTTCTAAAGACTTGATGAGAGAAGGAACCATCATCCTTCCTTGAAAGAAGGACATCGAGGAAGGGAAGACTACCATCAACTTCAAATTCCATCGTGAACTTAATGAAGTCAGATTGATCATTAAGTCCTCCGCCTTAGCAGAGCATGCCGATAAAACGAATCATCACATCTGTATTGAGGATGCTGAGGTTATTGCAAAGATTGACCATTTCCACCACCGAAAATTGAGGGAAGCCTTGGAGATCGAAAAGAGGCCTGTCAACCTTAATAGGGACGATGGGCGAAGTGTCGGTAGATGTTGGATTCCCGCCCCTTCACTCTTAGTTGCCTTTTATTTTTCCTTTTGTTCTCCCTCTGGCTCCCATTTTTTCTTTATATATATATATATATATATATATATATATATATATATATATATATATATATATATATATATATTTATTTATTTATTTATTTATTTATTTTTATTTTGGCGTATTTTATTTTTATCTATTTTATTTTATTTTATTTATATATAAGGTTTTTTTTTTCCTTCACTTCCTTATTACTGTATGAATTTATTTAGCTATGAAATTAAATTATTTAATATTTTATTTATTATTTTTGTATTTCTTTTCTACTATTTTATTTGTGTATTACTTATTATATTTAATTTGTTTTATTAAAATTTATTTTTCTTTTAGATTTTTAATTTTTCTTTTTATTTTATATATATATATATATATATATATATATATATATATATTTTTCAAATTATTTTATATATATATATATATATATATATATATATATATATATATATATATATATATATATATATATATATATATATTAACATTATATTTATTGGAAATCATTAATATTGAATTAAATTTAAATCAAAAACTTTTATTAAAAATTTTATTGGAAATCATACATAATAAAATATAGTTTTATTGATGAAATTTATTTTATTTTATTAATTTAGTCAAACTAGCCGTTATATTACTAACTGGTTTCAAACGCGTCGGCAAAAATTCCCTACATGTGATTTTCACCGAAAGAATTTCTTACACATTTTATGGATCACAAAAGCAAAATTCCTAATATAGAAAACCTTATGAATATTTTAGATCAATAATGTTTAAATAATATCTTTAATATTCAAATAAAAAAATATAACACTTGGATTTTAATTGTGAATAATTTTTTTGTAAAAATATATAAATATATAAAATTCAAATATAAATATTAAACATTTAATTTATTTTTTAAAAAATAAATATATAATTATTTAGATAAAAAGTCTTTCGGATTAACCACATTATTAGGCGTAGGTGTCAAAGACCTAATTCTAATGATGTGATTAATTGAAAGACATTTTATCTACATTATGGATCACAAAAGTCTTAGATCTAACATATATAATTATTATTTTTACTAAAAATAAACATATTATTAAAAATAAATATAAATGTTTAAAATTCAAAATATATATATATATATATATATATTATTTTATTAAAACTAAATAATTAATTATAATTTTTAGTAAAAATAAAAATAAATATATAAAACTCAAAATATAAATATTAAATATTTATTTATTTGTTCTTTAAAAAATTAGAAAATAAATAAATAATTATTTTTATTTTTATTCTGTTTATCTATTTAAATGGGTTCCTTGATCAGATTTCTCATCTTATTCTCATGATGAATCACACTGGCTAGTTCTAAAAGCGTCCACTTATTTTACTTTGACGTGATTTTTACCGAAAAATTTTATTCACAATTTATGCATCACAGAAGCCAAATTCCTAATTCACAATTTATGCATCACAAAAGCCAAATTCCCAAATTTGGATTTTAATCTTTTTTGAAATATATAAATTATATTAAAAATGTTTAATAACCTCGACATAAATAAACATAAATAACATATATAAATACAGGATTATGTGGTTTCATAAATATATTTTAATTTTAAAATATTTATGAAACCTAGTTTTTTTTAGAAATGTATGAAGATATTCTAATTTGAATTTATTATGAGTAGTTATAATGGTTTAAAAAAATATTGATGAGGTTTTGATATTTAATTTTAAAATCAATAAATTATTCATCAAATTTTATAGTTATTGAAAAATATAAAACAATAATTGAATTCATAATTTTTGGGGAAAATATGTTGCAATAAAATAAATACATAATCAAATTCTCATTATATTAATTTAATTTTCCTAAAATTTTATTTTAAAGGTTACTTACAACTAAATATTAATATAATGTTCATACAACTAACTACTAACATAATATGTCAAGATTTTTTTTTGAAAAACAATCAATGATGCTACTACAAACATATTATTTATATATATATATATATATATATATATATATTAAAGGGATTAAATAAAAATTGTCTTCCCTGATATAAACTTATAATGGATAGATGAAATGTGTGATAGGAGTAAGGGGATAAGTGAGAGTCTGGTAGGTAAATCAAGTACATGAGTGAAGACACTCTTGCTAATAAGGAATGAATAGCTACCTAAGAAGAAAGAGGATGTAAAAGTCTATGCATATTGTAATGAAGGCATATGAAAGGAAGTTTATGTTATTGCAATTATTGTGTATCTTCAAAATAAGTACAAACCACAAATTTTTAGATTAGCAACAATTGCCATTAATATTCCTTTCAACTCAAAATGCTAAGGTAAATTTAAGTAAGGTGTAATATTCCGAATAGGAAATAAACATCAATACAAAGCAGCATAAACAAAAACTACATCATATAAAGACACACATAGGAAATATTGCAAATAAACCAGAACAGCTGAGCCATTTTATTAAATTTCTTACATGAGGAACATATACAAAGTGTGCTCAAAATGATAGCACATTGGCCTACTCAAGGCAGGTTGAAATGATCACTCCCTCCTCTATAAAAATCTCTGCTCAGTCACTACTCTGCGCTGCTCCTCCCCTACGCAGTCCCGCTGGAAAATAATGCTGCTAGCTGGAAAGATTCAACAAGAAATTTCAGCACCCATGCCTAGTGTGGGACCATGAGGTCCAAGCAGCACCTACACTAGGGTGGGACCACAAGGCTAAATTTGGTGCATGTCTATTTTAGTTATCCCTTAATTAAGATGGAAAATAAAATGTAATATAATCTCAAAATAACTTGTAATAGTTAACTGAGTGTGATAACCTCAGTTAGCTCATGACTTTCGAGTTAGAGGTAGTTGGTGAGGCATGCAGAGTAATTCTAGTTATAACAGAGTTCGAAGTGCAGTGGTGCATTAGTTAATGCAGGCTATAAATAATTTAACTCAATTGTGCTAGTTGTAACTGTTAGATACACTAGAGAGAGATCAAGTGAATTAAATATTAATTAATTCACAATCAGTGATCTCACATGCAACTGAGGATATACTATTATGAGCTGCATGCATGTTAGATCCAGTGGAGACCCAATTGAGATCTATGTGAAAGGGAATTTGACTATCAGTTGTAGGATTATTGGGCTTCACCCATGCAACCAAACACCCATTGATGTGCCCATGATACTTGCGTAGTCAAGGAAGGCCAAAATTCCTAAATAATAGGGATTGCATTCATCAGGGATTGCGCAAGCAAGGCAGGCTGTTTGGAGACAGTAAATTGGCTAAGTATTGGTCAGTTTTATCTGAGACAGCGTGAGACAATTAGCTAAGTACATGAGAGATCTTGTGAGAAGAGTTCTATGTAATTGTGTCATGATTCCATGCTGAATATACAATAGAAGATAGTGGGGTTTTGAGTAGCAAGCTTTCCCTAGGAAATTATCTGTGTTGTGGATTGATTGATTCTTCTTTGCTTCATGTGATTGGCGATTGTGTTTTTAATTCTACAATTGATTTGTAAAAGCGATCCAGTGTTTAACTCTAGTACATTGTTAGATCAGATTGAATCAATGATATACATGCTTGTTGTATAATTTCTACATGGTCTCAGAGCACAGGAAATCACAATAGTGAAGGAGGAGCTGAGTTTGTGACTGGATAGAATTTGAATTTGCATAAAGGCTTTCTTGGTACTACAACTGATTCAGGATCGAAATGGCTTTCAATGGCTTGAGGTTGGAGTATGCACTCGAGGGCAACTCAAAATGTATTGCTTGAAGGACAGGATGGAAGCAGTACTCGAGGACAATGGCTTGTAGGAATTCATTGACAATGATGTTCCTAAACCCACTGTGACAGATGATGAAAATCTTGATGCATGGAAAAAGAAAGTGGAAAAGGCGAGGAGGATCCTATTGGAGGGAGTACAATACCACATTGTCTTAAGCCTCCATGGGAAATCCACACCATATGCAATGTGGAAAGCTTTGACGGATCTATTTCAGAGCAGCAGTGGTCATAGGAAATTGGTGCTCAAAGATAAACTTAAGAAGATCAAGATGGAGAAAGGTGACTCCATGCAAAAAATATTTAACAAATTTTGTCCAATGTCGGGATGAATTGGTGAGCTTTGGAATAACTGTTGCTGATGATGATTTGGTGAGCTTGGCTCTCCTATGACTTCCTAAGAGTTGGCACAATTAGCAAGACTTTGTCAATGGAAGGGAAAAGTTGCCAAATTGGGAATGATTGTGGTCGGATTTGGTACAGGAGGAGTTCAAATGGAACACCAGAGATGGATCTTCATCTAAGAATAAGGATGAAGAAGATTGTGCTTTGGCTGCCAAGGCGAAGAAGGGGAAGGGGAATAAATTCCATTCCAAATCCAAGTCCAAAAATGGCAAGAAGCGAGACATGTCCAAGGTGAAGTGTTTTCAGTTTCACGAGCATAGGCATTATGCTACTAACTGTCCACAAAAGAAGAAGAACAAGAAGGTTGGAGAATCTGCAGCTGGTGAGGCTTTGGCCTCGCAATTTGAGCTTGACTTCTCATTGATCGCATGCATGGTGTCAAGTGCATTGGGATCTGTGTGGTATTTGGATAGTGGCGCTTCCTTTCACATGACGGGAGACAAAAAAAATTTCAGTAGTTTGGAGGAGAAGGATCTCCAAATGCATATTGAAATGGGTGATGACGGGCGGTACAGTGCTATCGGGATTGGTACCATTACCTTCCAGAGGCAGTCAAGTAAACCCTTTCAATTAAAATATGTAATGCATGTACCAGGTTTGAAGAAAAATTTAGTCTCAGTTGCAATGTTGGAGGATAGAGGCTATGATGTTGTTTTTAGTGAAGGAAAGCTTTCATGCGACACAAAACAAAAGGACAGGCCAAGAAGATAGGGATTCGAGTTAAGAATCTCTACAAGCTGGATGTAGATGGCTGCGTAGCATTGATGGGCAAGGCAAACAAAGTGGTGAGTTGGGATGAGGGCGAATTATGGCACAGGAGATTGGGCCATCTTCACCATGGAGCCTTGAAAGTCATGCAGCAGATTTCTACTGGTCCTCCTAAGGGTACACTCACGCAGTCAGACACGTGCAAGGGATGTACTATGGGAAAATATGTAAAGGCCACCTTTCATGAGAAGGAGAACCAAGCTTCAGGGATCCTTGAAAGAGTTCACACAGACGTGTGTGGACCATTCTTTGTTGCTTCGACAACAAAACATAAGTAATATGTGATATTTGTTGATGACTTTTCTCGTAAGTGTTAGATCTTCTTCATGTAGAAGAAAGATCAGACATCCTCAAATTTTCTTGAGTTTAAAGCACTAGTGGAGAAAGAGTCGGGGCAGCAAGTGAAGGCTCTTAGGAGCAATAATGGTAGAGAGTACATCTCTAACCAATATGGATCTCCATATGCATATTGAATTAGAGGACGATGGGAGGTACAGTGCTACAGGAATTGGTACTGTCACCTTTGAGAGGGAGAAAGCCTCCCCTCTTCACATCAAAGATGTTATGTTTATACCTGGGCTAAAGGAGAACCCGATCTATGTTGTAGTATTAGAGGATAAAGGCTATGATGTTATTTTTTAGTAAAGGGAAATCCTTTCTAAGACACATATATATCGGGTAGGTGAAGCAGATTAGACTTCAAGTCAAGAACCTATACAAACTTGAGGTGGGATATTGTGCTACATTGAACAATAAGGCAAAAAAGTGCAGGTTCAAGATGTTTTAGAAATTTGGCACAAGAGATTGGCTCATGTAAACCATGGTGCCTTAAAAATCATGTAGAAAATTACCACCAGTCTCCCTAAAGGCTCCCTTGACCAGCAGGATGTCTGCAAAGGTTGCACATTGAGGAAATATGTCAAATACACTTTCCATGGTCGAGATAACAGAGAAAATGCAATCTTGGAGCAACTCCACTCCGATGTTTGTGGACCCTTTTCTACAGCCTCCAAAACAAAATAGAAATAGTGTATTTTTTATTGATTACTTCTCTAGAAAATGCTAGATCTTCTTCATGTGGAAGAAGGATGAAGTTTTCTAAAAAAAAAATTGAATTCAAGGAATTAGTTGAGAAGGAGTCTGGGAAGAAGGTGAAGGCTCTTAGGAGTGACAATGGAGGTAAATTTGTTTCGAATCTCTTCAAGGATTTTTGTGCCAAATAAGGTATTCGAAGAGAACTAATGGCACCCCATAACTAACAGCAGAATGGGGTAGCCGAGAGGAAGAATAGGAGCATAGTTGGAGCTGCAAGAGATATGCTACATGATAATGGGTTTCCATTGTATCTATGGCCAAAAGCATGTAATGTAGTAGTCTACTTGCAGAACTAGATTCCTCATAGAATACTTTGTATGATCACACCAAAGGAATCTTTCTCTACCTAGCATATTCCATAGGTCTACAAAGTCAAAACCTTAGTTGGTGTGCATACCTCGACTGTAGTTGTCAAGGTATGACAAAGACACATTTTTCTTACAATAAGATTCTTAGTGGTGATGGTTGTAGATGTCAGTTTGCACAAAACCCTTATTAGAAAACTCCTTTTGCAAGTTGAATTAAATGTTGAAACCATCAATAGATAAGGATAAAAATATACATCCCTCCCTCCTCCTCTCTCTCTTCCCTCCTCTCTCTCCCTTTCTCTTCCTACATCTCTCTCTCTCTCTCCCTCTCTCTTTTCTCTCCAATACTCTCTATTCCCCCGTCACTCTCCTCCTCTCTCAAGTCATCTCTCTCATCCTTCCTCTCTCTCCCTTTCTCTCCTACCTCCCTCTATCTTCCCCCATCTCTCTCTCTCTCTCTCTCTCTCTCTCTCTCTCTCCTCCATCCTCTACCTTTCTCTCTCTTTTCCCTCCAATCCTCTCTCTCTCTCTCTCTCTCTATGTTACTGTATGTCTCCATCTCCTTCTCCTTCTCTCCATCTCTCCTTCTTTGTCTCTTTATCTCACCCCTAAACATACACACTCTCTCTTCATCTCTCCCTTGTCACTCCCTCTCTCTCTCCACGTATCACTCTCTATGTTTTTCTTCTTCCATCCCTCTCTTCCCCTCCAACTCCACCTCTCTATCTGTCCCTATTGTGTCCTCTCTCTCTCCCTTTCTCTCCTACCTCCCTCTTTCTTTTTCCATCTCTCTCTCTCTCTCTCCAATCCTCACTATCTCCCTCCGCCTCTCCTTCTCTCTACCCCCTCCATCTTTGTATCTCCCTCTCCCTCTCTTACCATTCTCTACCTCTCTCACTCCTCTCCCTCTCTCTCTTCATTCCTCATCTCCCCTCTTTGAGTTGATCTCCATATCTCCCTTTTGACTCCCCCTATCTCTCCCCCTGTATCACACTATCTTTTTCTTCCCTCCCATATATAAAGAGTTAATATATATCATAATATATTAATATATATTATAATATAACAAATTTAATATTGTATTACTCCAAAGTTCTTAATTTTAGTAATATTAATATTATAATATATTAATACAAATATTAGATTTAATAATAATAATAATATTAATCTTTTAATATTAATATTAGGATTAATAATGTGTTTTTGCATGGTATTAATAATAATTTGGCGCATGGTATTTGGCCCATAGGCTTGACCTAAATAAAACCTCTTTTTGATAGATTTTGGAATAAATAGGAAAAAGTATTTTATTTATTTACTATACCTTTATTTACCATATCTTTGTTTCTATTTGTTGAAAAAAAAAAAACAGTTGAAGTGTTTGACTTGCATTTTTTATGGTGGAAATGAATTCAGCACCATCAAAAACTCTTAAAGCACTCAAAATAATCTATAAATTTTTGTAGATTTTTTAGACTCCTTCTATATATATTATCATGAATCAAGGTCAACGAATAAATGAGATAACATAACCCTAACATTCCAGAGAAGTAGATGTTCAGAACACATGGAGGATAGCACGCTAACAATTTCAGGTAGCCTTCCTTTGAATGTTCAATCAAGCCGCTGATATAATGGAGTTCCTTCACCGGTTTTTGTACCGCCCTAAACCTGCAAAAATTAAACACAAACGAAACCTTGTACCAAAGAAATAGCGAATCGCCAATACGAATACTTCACAAAAACTTCTCGTATGATCCATATGACCTAAATTTAATTTCAGAGCCTGATCATTTCCTTTGAAGTGTTGAATCGATGCCTATTGAAGAAGAGGGCGGTGCTTTATATATTTTTGAAAGGGCCGTCCACTTCCATCTTGAGGGAAAATTTTGATTTAAAAATTTAAATTTTAAACCCCAAATCAAGACCGACTTGGTAGGGACCATTTTGGTCCAAAATAATTTTATCATGTACTAGATATTTTGACCATTAAGCCGTTAGTGCCCAAGCTATAATAAAGATTAATTTTGATCTCCGAAGGATAAATTTTAATAAAATATAAAATTTTCTTTGCACCTTGGACCATAGAATTAAAAAGCCTCGATGCAATATAATTTAATAATGACTCATGGGGAGTTCTTTAATAATAGATCAATAATAATTTTGACTCTTCCATAAACTAAACCAATATTGCTACATCATTACTTAATCATTTTTTGCCCAAAAATTACATCATTGATATTACTACATCACAACCCTGGAGGACTTTGGACCATTAGTTGAGGTTGTGAATTTTGACAAAGTGTTTCTCTCAAACTGTTATGACCCACGAGCCACTTAGCATACCAATAGAAACAACATGATTAGGAGAATCTAATGGGAAGGATCTCTAATACAAACTAATTGATTTGCATCACCAAAAATCCTCAACAATTGTGGGGTGTGAACATCATCTAAGGAATCCAAACCCTAGAACTAGGGTTTCATCACTGCATCATCATGTTACATCATCCTAAACATCAAGTTGCATCATATTGCACCTATTCCCGCTTTAACATCAATGAAAACATACTCAACGCTCCCCATAGTGTCCTAGAATATATCTTCCTCCTCAACCACTACCTTGAAAGATCCACTTAAAACTTTTAGATGAGAAGTCATAGAGTGAAAGCTTTGGGCTAGTCTTAAGAGAAACTAAAATTGCTTGTGATTGCCTATTGTAAGTTTATGCATTTGTTTACCTTGGATGGCCACATTTGCT
Organism: Pinus albicaulis; assembly: GCA_034641835.2. Classification (NCBI taxonomy): domain Eukaryota; kingdom Viridiplantae; phylum Streptophyta; class Pinopsida; order Pinales; family Pinaceae; genus Pinus; species Pinus albicaulis. Next base: position 801,339,515 of record CM076571.1, read on the forward strand.
TCCAATTTTTCATTTCTAGCAAGCTAAGCTTCTAAATGAGAGGGCACTCTATTGTTAAGGTGTGAGATTACCATTTGAAGATTATTAGGCTAATGCACAACATTTCATAGAAATTGATGAATTTTTTGAAAAAGGATAATTTCAGTGCTACAAAAAGATGGTGAATACCAAATAGAGACCACCTAGAATACCAAGAGTAAACATAACCAATAACCACATAATCAATACAATAAGAAAATTCACAAAGCTCAATAAGGTTGCATGATAGAATAGGTGGAATAAGATTAATATTCACTGAACACCATAAAAAATACCATTGATAAACCAATCTAAAAAAAAAAATCATTAAAGGTAGAGAAAAATTGTTTTAAAACAAAATGAGGCTCGACATGACCTGATAATAAGGCTTAAGGAGGTTGCAAAATAAAATAAAGAGAATGATAAATTGTTGCCTTGGGAAGACCAAAACAACCCTACATTTGCTACAAGGAGCCATTCCATCCCCCATACTTGCATTCCCCTATCCAAACTGTAAGGCAATGTGATGTATTAGGGGGATGGGAGGAATTATAACCTATTCCACAAAAAAATAATGAGCCTTGTCATTTTTCTAGTATATTTGAGTTACATGTACTTCTTAATGTTTGGATAGATTAGATTCACAGGAGATAATATCTGAGAGTTTACCCCCCATTTTGAATTGCCAAACCTTGGTCCAATAGGCATGATTTGTTTTCCATGGAGTCCACTTGAATGTTGTCCACCAGGAAGCCAATTCTCTCATTTGACCAATTGGAATTAAAAATTCTTCCACAACTATGAATTTATATATCTCAATTGTTCTAAGAATTTTTAAATATTGATATGGATCTAAGGGTTGTTGTTGGTTGTTAGAGGTTGCTCCTTGACCCCAAGTGTAGGTAAATTCACATTGTCCTTTAGGGTTGTAAACAACCTGAAACTCAAGATCTACCAGCCAAGAAAAAAGAGATTTTCATTATGCAATAGACATGGATATATGGAGGAAATAAAATAATATGTATATAAATCTAATGCTTCTTGTAAATAAAAAAGAATAAACTACCAATGAGAGACTTCCTATTTCACCCAATATTTTGAGTATATGAATGCATTTATCATCATCTTACACAATTTTTATCCCTCGTTTGTTACAATTGAAGAAACCTTTAACATTACCAAATGTAACAATTGAAATTATAAAATTGAATGATACTAGCCCATTTTTAATTAATGTTAATATTTTTAACACCCTCCCTCAGTATAATAAATCTATAAAAAAAAATTGGAAGTTTCAGAACTTCATGTTATCATAGGCAACATTTACTCCATCCTTCGAAAGTACCTAGCATGACATGCCTAAGTATATGATTCCATAATGCAACATTTTCTTATGCTTCTTCTAATATCCCTTCCCACTCCAAAATCATTTCAAACTTTTTGGGACCAACCTTTGTACCCATTATACTTATTCATCCTTACACCCATAAATGTTTGAGTTATGAGAGTCAATATACTATTAAGTGCCACCAAGAATTAATAACGGATAATTTGTTTTCCTTTGATACTTCTAGATTAACCTAAAATTTCCAAGCCTTCAGATTTAATTTGTTATGATTCAATAGGTATTTCCACTATGACAAACACCATCATAATGCCTACCAATATTTAATGGATTTATGTTGATATTCAGTCTTCTTACCTCGTATCCAAATGTTTCCTGCTCCTCTTTTCAACAACAACACTTCTGTCCCAAGTTACTAAAGATAGAATTAAACTTCATTAATATTTGCACAAGTTTTAGTTTATAGAGGAATCACTCATTTCCATTTGGTCCATTATATGATTAAACATGGATTGCCAACATTACCAAACATTGTGAGAGGGATAACTAGTCACTATGTTTATTATCGCAACATACATTGAGCTTTCCAATGACATTGCATTCAAAATGAAATAATAACATTCTTCTTCCTAATATTGAGAAAAATTGCTTTTGAAAATGTTAGTGTTTGGGGTTTCTCAATAGTGAAAGTTGGTGTAAGAAAATGATAATTCATAGATTGTTTCTGTAACACCAAATTAATTTAAAATCAGGTTGTTCCATGGGCTTCAAATATTATCACTACAAATGAGCATAGTTTCCACTCTAACAAACCAATAATGACTTACTACTAGTAACTCCAACAATGGAAATATCAATAGGGTGGTTGTTAAGTGAGACTCCTCCTATTAATGCCAACAGATGAATTTATATACCTTTTTTTCATCACATCAACATAAAAAATTGCATGATTCTCAATCTTCCAACACTTTGTGAGCATTCATTGCCTAGTAAAAAAATTCATTCTGCCTCCAAGTTTCCCTTGTTTCTTACTACCTAACGAAAATGCCTATAATCATTCGGGGATGTATCCTCTCTTTGCTTGACCATGTAAATGCATCTCTTATAAGATATTATATTGGATTTTCTATAAATAAGCCAATAATTAGTAGTTATTTGAAGTCCAAAGATCAAGATTCATTTTCTTACTTAGACATTAAGCAAGAGTCCATTCAAGGCTCGTGTTTCTTCTTCACTAAGAGATGGATATAAAAATAGATTAATTGATCATACATGAATTTATTATGCCCATGTTCCCTCTTCCAATCCTAATATGTGTAGAATCTTCAATACAATGTCCCCTTCTCATTTATGGACCATTCCAAAATTGGATTTATATTATGACTTTGTCTTTTGTTACATGGATTGAGTCTCACATAGTCTCTTCACCCATCATTCATGTCCATATCTCATTGATCCCTCGAAGAAACATTTTATACTAATTCTTAATGTCCATGACCTTTCACTTCAAATTTTGAGGAGAAATCAATTCATGTTGCACCCGCCTATTCCACTTGGGGCCCCACCATTGTTTCTTTCAGTTTTTCAGTTTCCTTAATTGTAGCACAATTTACTATTTTTAGCAATTTTTCGGGTCCTGAACTTCCAAAGTCGTTTTGGGGCCCTAAACGACGTTTTTTGGAAAAACCAGGAGGAACATGAAAATTCTGTCATGTCATGTTTCTCAAATCAAAATTTGTATTCCTTGGATAGATATTTCTAACGATGTACTGTGCGCGTCAAACGGAGATCGTATGCCAAAGTTACGTCCCCGGGAAGATTGATGTACCAATTTACCCAAACGAGGCCCATATTTTTGGTGCTTCATATCCTAGGGTTAGGTTTGTGGATGTTTAGGGTTTTCCATTATTTCTCAATAATAAATAGGCCCTCGAGCCTCATGGTAACACAAATTTCAAAGGCCTGTAGCCGCCACATCTCTTCTCAAAGATAAGCTACCAGCACCCTAGCTAGTTTATTTCCATTCTGCCTGTAAGCATATTTCAGTTATTTGTTATTAATGAAATGAAGTTATATTTCTATTGCATCTCTGCTTTAATGTGTATTTATGTATTTCATTCTGTTCCGGCATAAATTCGTATCAAGAGCTCATTCTTCTTGTATTCAGTATGCAAATGTACTAGCTTATGTATGGATTTTATTGTTGGTGTATCCATTGTATTTATGTTGTTATTGTTTTGGTTATAGCCATGTATTCGATCAATGATGATGTATGTCTTGATCCATTTTTTTACCTGTAAATGAGTACACAATTTATCTATGGTCAAATAGATTGTATTATAGCTTATGATGTAGGGGAGCAATGCTCTTTAGCGATTCTCATATAAGTATAAGACCCCTATGTTTAAATATGTTGTTTAAACCTATAGATGTAATGTTTGTGACATGTTTGACGAAATGCATGTCATGGCTAGGAGGGGTGTAGATGAGTTCTTAATGTTGTGATTGCTTTCGTACCTTTTTTAAAATCTTATTCATCATCCCCTACAGTTTCATGAAGCCTTGGGCAGTGACTTGGGATCTGGGGCTAAAAAGGTGGCCCAAATCCCAGAGTTGTAGGCACAAAACTGGCGTCTTGGTCGCTACCTTTCCTTGCAATTCCTGAGGCTATAGGCTCCCAGCCGCTACCTTGCCTTTGCATGCCTTCGGCTATGGCTCAAAAGGGTCAAAAAGTCAATCTCCCTCAGGGTTCAGGGATCTGGAAATTTGGGTTACCTCCTGAGGATGTTTTTGAAGATGTGTAAGGTGTGTTTGTCTTGTTTAAGTCGGTTCCGCTTCCTTAAGGTCATATAGGAGGTTGAATCTCATATTAGTAGCTTCTCGGCACATGTTTATCCCGGTTGGATGGTTACTTGGGTAGATGTGGGAAGAGGGTGTTACCGAGTGGTATCAGAGCATTGTTCAACCATTAGAATGGTTGCGTGGTGTGTTGGTCATGATTTTGCTGATTGCTTATGTGTTTATCATACCTATGGTGTATATGTTGTGCATCCATGTTGTGTTGGCCTTGGTGGTAGTGGTGTTTCCATGGGAGGATTGATGGTGTTGTTGTCAACATGTGCTCATGTGTGTATGATTGATTATGTGTTGTTCATGTTTCTGTACTACGCATTCACATTAGCTTACATATTATTACATGTTGTATATGCATTTCTTGTGTATGATAGATCGCATATTGGTCATGCTTGTGTAGTGTCTGTGTATGTTTTTTTGTGTGATGTTATATGTTGAACATGTGTTGGTCATTCACGCTTGGTTACATGTCACTTATGCTTGTGTATGGTCTATGCTTGTGATGGTGTGTGGTCAAGTTGCATTGGTATGGTTAGGCATTAGGTCATGTTTTGTATTTGGTATGGGTATGTGTCTATGACTGGGCTCTAATTAGAATGATGCTAAGCGCTATTATATCATCTGTTATGATTTTATATGCTGCTTATGATTATGTATATACATGTATTTCGCTAATTGGTTGATCTTGCAGGATGTATCCTCCCAAAATTACGCTAAGGTACGTTGGTTTATTTATGAATTGGTTTAGCTGACATATTGTACATTGCAGGAAGAAATAAAAGATGAATAGCATAATGGTAGACTACAGATTTTCTCCCTATGAGTCATATGAGCAGCATTGTGTTGGAAATTCATCAGATTTGGCAGATACATTGAGAAGTTTAAAGGAATAAATAAGGAGTTGCAAGGAAGGCAATGATAGAATCATATAGGCACAGGAAAAGCAAGCAGAGGTTAATGCAACCATCCTTCAAAGTTTTTTAGAGTTGCAAAAACAGAGGCTACTTAGGATCAGCTATGGGAAGGACGATGGTACCAATGGAGCATATGGAAGTAGGTCTCCCAGTGGTTACAGGTCAGATATGGATGACACGGTTAAAGATGGTAGATTGTTGGACACTCCGGATAGGAGAGGTGAGAGACACATGTATCATTCTAGTTCTCATTCTGAAAGGCATCATGGTCGTCATAAATATCATCCTTACAGGAGGATTGATAGGGGTTATTTGTTGGAAGAGTTTAAAAGGGAAAAACCACCTACATTTGATGGAGAAATGAAGAAACCATAGGATGAAAAGGCATGGTTGCTTGGCATGAAAACGTTTTTCAGATTGGATGATTACTCAGAAAATATGAAAGCTAGGATAGTACATTCAGCCTCAGAGGTAGAGTAGACATTTGGTGGGAATATCGAAGAACATCAGAGATATTTCTAAGGAGTTGACTTGTAGTGAGTTCGAAAGGCTATCCCAGAAAAGTATTTATCATAGAGATACTATGATTATAGGGAAAAGGAGTTTTATGAGCTAAATATGGGCTCCATGATAGATAAGGAGTATACTAGCAGGTTCTTGGAGTTATTGAGATATGTACCTTACCTCAAGGAGAAAAAGGCCAAGATTCAGAGATTTATTAGTGGGATGTCGATTACATTCAGTGATAGGATTGAGTTCGATGAGCCTAGATCATTGGAGGAGGCCGTATGGAAACTAAATCATTGTTATGAACAATCAAAGCGCAGATAAGAAACTTAGCCGGATTGAAAAGGTAATTCAAGGAACAAAGGAAAATGGGATAAGAATCAAGTAAGACCTAAAGATATAGGTAACAAGGAGAATGTTTCCCCACCAAATAAGTTCAATACATCTGGAAGAGGAAACTAATTTTGGTTGGAGGAATAGAATAAGAATGAGAATATGGAGCTAGTCAGGTGTTGGACTTGTGGAGGAGATCGTCGTAGGAGGGATTATCCACAATATCATGGTAGTAGGCCACATATATACAGTGCGCAGAAGGCACAGACAGTGGGAGATGTTGGGCATTAGATTCCTCAGATTTATGCAGTTGTGGACAACATGCAGGCAAATCATCAGGCTTTTATCATTCAGATGGACGGTAAGCTTTGTGATCAAGATGTTTATATTTTTATTGACTCTGGATCTAACTATAGTTATATTAATCCTAACCTCGTTGATAAGTGTGGTTTGAGTAAGGAATTGCATGCAGAATATTGGTTAGTGCAGTTGGTCACGAGTACGAAGAAAAGAGTTCACCATTGGGTAAGATCTTGTGTATTTGAGTTAAATGGTATGCCTACAATAGCACACTTTAACATATTTCCCCTATGATCATAAATTATGCTATTGGGTATGGATTGGTTATATCTTCACAAGATCAAGGTAGATTTCTATGAAAAATCTATTGAATTCTTGGATGACAATGGGGAACCAAGAGTCTCACAGGGAAAGAAGAAAGCCACATCAGTTAGGATGGTGACAACCACGCATGCCAAGTGCAGCCACACGAAAGGGTGTGTAGTTTTTTCAGTTCATATCTCTAGTGACAAAGGTAATAAAGTTGAGGATGTAGATGTGTTGAATAGGTATCCAATTTTGCAACAGTTTCAGGATGTGTTTCCAGCAGAGATTTCAGAGTTTCCACCGCATAGGGAAGTAGACTTTTCTATTGAGTTGATTCTAGTGGGAGCTCTAGCATCAAAGGCACCTTATAGGATGAGAACACCTAAGTTGGTAGAATTAAATTTGTAGTTGAAGGAGATGCTTGACAAAGGGTACATTAGGCCAAATGTATCGCCATCGGGTGCATTGGTGTTGTTTGTGAAGAAGAAAGATGACACTCTCAGATTTTGCATTGATTATAGACAGTTGAAAAAAGTGCCATCAAGAACAGGTACCCATTACCAAGGATTGATGATTTATTCGATCAATTGAAAGGAGTGGAAATGTTCTCTAAGATCAACTTGAGATCGGGCTATCATCAAGTAACCATCAAAGAGTGGGGCATCTACAAGCCCACATTCAGGACCAAGTATGGGCATTATGAGTTTGTTTTAGTTCCATTCATTTTGACTAATTCCTTGGCTACATTTATGTGTTTGATGAATAGTGTGTTGCATCCTTATTTGGACAAGTTTATGAATGTGTTTATTGATGACATATTGGTGTATTCTGAAAATGAGGAAGATCATGTCCAGTATTTGGCAGTAGTACTGAGGTTGTTGAGAGATCATCATTTGTATGCTAAGCTGAGCAAATGCAATTTATTCCAGATTGAGGTTCACTACTTGGACATGTTGTCTCCAAGGAGGGCATTGCAATAAATCTAGAAAAGATAAGGGCCATCATGGAGTGGGTAGCTCCTAGGAGTGTAGATGAGATTAGTGTTGGCCCTCGTTTTTTATCTCTTTTTGTTTAGAAAATACACCTTATTTTTCCATAGCATCCATCTATTTACCATCATATCCACATTAGATGTTTTTGTAAAAATTGAAATTTAAGTGCATTTTTGGACAACATCAGAAATTCCCGTAATAGCATTATGGTTTGCATATGTGCAGTACACTTGGGTTCGAGCTAGATACATTTATAGAAGGCTCGGGAACTAAGAATAAGAGTACACATATTGGCACAGTCAAACCGAGCTTTAATAGGCCTGGTCAAAGGCGGTCAAACATGACCAGCCTTTATGGAGGATCCCTAGAAACTAGGTCAAAACTCTTATTTTGTGGGATTTTCTAGATTATGATGGATCTTATAGATGAATTTGACTTGATATGATATGATAAGGATAGTTATGACTACTTGAGCTATTTTAGATGAGTTTGTTAGATATTTTATCTATTTAAGCCTCAAACTTTGAAGGCTTTGAGATGGAACTTGTATGACTTATTATTATTATTTCTGAGACTTGGAGACATAATTGAAGATCTGTTCTATCATATTTTGATGATGTTACATGCTAGTTGATTGATTGAAGTCTTAAGTAGCTAAATTTACCTTCAGTGTGAGAGGCAAGGGTGGAGGGCCCCCACACCGAGCTAAGTGCACTTCTTAGTTTATTTCGTAGCTGCAATTTCTGAAGTAGTTTGCTTATGTTTAATTTGTTTATGCTGATTATTTTCAAGTATTGATGAATTTCATGATCATTCTTAACCTTCATATGAAAGGACAAACAAGTGTTTAAAGTTAAGCACTTTTTCTATCTAATCAATATTTTTGGTTATAATTCATCTTTACATGCCTTTACATGCTTTGATTGCTGATGGATCTTAATATTGTTTCTATTCTGCATGCGAAGAGACAAACTAATATTTTAATTTAAATACTTCTTCTATCTGATTAAGAAATTAAAACTAAGATTCATATTTCCTGCTTTTCTGAATTCCTGTTTTAACAATAACATTACTGATAAATGAATATATGATGAAGGACAACCAGGACCTCTTCAGTGAAGAGCCCCTTCAATTATTACTTCATGTATCTTAATGTATTGTTTAGTTAAGTAGTTTGATTTCTAATTCACATGGTAATCTTGTTAAGAGAAGGACAAACAAATCACTTAAGTTAGGAGATTCTTCTGCTTCTAATTACACATATGAAATTAGAAATTATTTAAGTTAGATTTATATTTTTAATATGCATTTCCCTAATCATCAATAAACCATCTTTTGAATTGATCACAACTGAAACCCATATACTTTGGGGATGCTTCTAAGTTCCACTCACCTGCGGATTGTAATAAATACTTGCGTCAGTTTACAACAATAAATTGACCCAACATTTTGGCGTCATTGCTGGGGATCAAAACCGGGTCACCCGCGTGACAGGTGGGAATACTTACCACTATACTACAACAAAGTGGAATCAACAAACAAAGTCCTAGAGAAAAGTATGACGAAGACTTTAAAAATGAACAGAAAGGACTGGTCAGAAAAGTTGACAGATGCATTATGGGCATATAGAATAACTTGGAAAAACACTACTGGGTTCAGTCCATATTAGTTAGTGTATGGAAAAGAATTCCTATTACCCATTGAGTTTCAAATACATACATACAAGCTAGCAGCGTAATTAAGGATGGAACTATCTCAAGCACAACAAGAGAGGATTATGCAGTTAAACAAACTGGATGAGATACGACAACAAGTAGTTGAACATACATCTCTTGTCCAAGAACAAAGGATCAAATGGCATGATTAATTCATAAAAAATAAATTCATTCAGAAAGGAGATTGGGCACTCTTGTTCGACTCCAAGTTCAAAGATTTCAAAGTAAAATTTATGACTCATTGACTTGGGCCATATGAGATTGAAGAGATCTTCGACAATGGAGTTGTCAAGATAAAAACAATTGATGAAGCATCTGTTTCTTTTGTCGTCAATGAACATAGGCTTAAAATCTACAATAAGCCTATAAATAAAGAAGATTTTCTGAGAAAAATTTCGATGGATTCAGATCTGGAATTAATGGGCCAGCATAGCAATATGCCTTCCATAATTCCACCAGAAAGAGAATTATATATATATATATATATATATATATATATATATATATATATATATATATATATATATAATAAAAGAGTTTGGTTGTGAAAATCCAGGAAACTGGCACAATGCAAACTCGAATTCATATCAAAAAACCAACATGATTGGTCAATATGAATTCTATTTTTGTTTTTATCTTACATTACTTAAGATTTTTGCAGATATACGCTCCAAGACATTACAAACTTAAGGACAAGTCAAAACATTAGCTTGGGGGAAGGTGTGAAATAAAAAAATTATGAAAATAGTTTTCAGCAGCTGAATTAAAGACAAAATATGAACTACAATCATAAAGAGACCTGACATATCATTCGACATTTACAGAAGGGGCCTGAATTATTGTTGAGAAAAATTATTCAGAAAGGGACCTGAATCATTACGACAGAAGACATTTTCAAATATGGAACATCATTGTACATTATGCCATAAGGGACTTGAAAATTATTGTAAAATTACGCCAGAAGGGACCTGAAAATTTAACATGTCAGAAGGGACCTGAGTTATATCAACTGAAAATCATATCGGATGGGACCTAAAAATGTCAAAGTTTAACCTGCAGAAGGGACCTGAACAATAATTATTCTAAATCAAATCAGATGCAAGAAGAAATAATGTCTCTACAAAGTCTACAAGATCCGTCGTAACAATAAGCATAATTTCGATCATCATCAACGTCAAAAAGGGAGTACAAGTACAGTGAGTAAACAAAATCACCTAAAATTTCAAAAAAAAATTCAAAATACTCTAGAATTGTAAAAACTAATTTGGTACTAGTTATGCATCTTTAACTACATTTCATTTACATTACCAACATTTCCTAAACTTTCATCTACATCTTATCATTTATGATTTTTAACCCTATTCATATTCATACCACTATCCTAACTAGCCCTATTCTATCCACATTTATATCCATACCACTATTCATTACATAACTTATTCAATCATGCCCTACCTTATGTATTTTCCTAAATAAAGAGAATTATAAACAAAAAGTCAATATTGAACCTATGGAAGACCTACAAAACAATGAACAAAGGTTAGTATTATCATAAACATTTAATTTTAAAAATTTCGCTATTTCATTAGTCAATTTTTAAAAATTAAATAACAAAAACAAAAACCAAAGTTCAAAAGATATATAACGCAACTATAAAAGACATATGATATTGTGCAACTATTTAAGACATATTATATAGCGCAATTGTTTTTTTAATTTAAAAAAAAAAACAAGCGCAATCATATAAGAAGATGAACTAAGGTAATGGAGCAAATGTAATGCAAACAAATGAATGCAATTACTAACCTAAGGAATGATGCAGAGATAAACTAAGTGCATGACTATGATGGTATACGGTATGTTGTGATTAGATTGAATGTATGCAGTGGAGAGATGAAAGGAGACAACATATGATAATGAAGAATGATGGCGCACAAATGCATGGAGATAATACAAAACGTGAAGAAGCTGCATAGAGAAGGACAAATGTACATGAGCATGACAGTCAAAGAATAAAATACATGCATGGGTCAGTCAAATGAGTTGATGAACGATTAGAATGTTTTCAAATGTGTTTACATAGCACTATGTAAAACATATGAAACCATTTCCGCCACTGCAAAGACCATTTCCGCCACTATCAACACCTTTTCCGACATTACAAAGATCAGAAACAATCATTGCCAAGCTATTAACATTTCATTTTCACCATCATTGCCATCTAGGAGGCTCAGTGAGAGAAAGGAGCATGTTGTCAAAGCACGTCCTCATATCTACAACCCTGTGAAAACAAAACGCAGAGAGAAGACTGTGAGGAAGCCGAGAGGAAAAGAAGAGATAAAGCGCAGAAGAAAGAGGCATAGAATATAGTGAAGAGGAGAAACGGAGTGATAAGGAGCTAACTGGAGCTTTCAAAGCCACGAATCCGGAAAATTATTGATTAGCCGAGCTATCAGGAAGCAAAATTATGTGGAAGTGAAGGTAAAAAGTTAATAAATATTTGATTGTTTAAAAAATGGTGAATAGATTTCGGGATTGTGTCAACAAACTTTGTGTTATAAAAGGGAGTGATTTCATTTGATTTGTAAGCCTGTCATTATGTTGTGTTTTGTTTTGACACCATTCAAAAACATGTTGACACCTTTCAAAAACTACTCTGCCATCAGTCAAAACAACAAAATATTTTGCTGAGTGAGTTAATAACTGAAGATTTTAATGAGATTTTTGTGGGTTGAAACTTCAGTTCAACTGAAAGAAGATCACGAAGATCATAGAAGATCACAAGAGCTATTGCATAAGAGAGGTAAGCTTGACACGTCCTCACATACAGTGTTTCATTTCAAATGGAAAACAGAGAGTGAGAGTTTCAATTCGAATTGCACAGTGAGTTTGTTGTTAAGTTGTGTAATAGATTTCTTCTAGCACACCCAGTTCAAAGATTTAAAACAGAGTTTGTGAAGAAAAATGGAAGACAGTTAGACATGGTTTTATTTTTTATGACAGAGGACAGAGTATGAGGAACGTTGAAGAGAAACAATGAATCTATCATGAATTTTGATGAGATAGTTGAAGTTTTTATGTTGTATACACAGTGATTCTGAATGCAATGTTTTGGAAAGAATTTTTATATGAATTTGATGAGTGAAAAACGCTGTTGTATAAAAAAAAATTCAATTTTTTTCTACACAGTCAAATTTATTTTACAAAACAGAGACATAGATTATTATTAAGGAGAACAGAGAATTAAATAGAGGGTAGAATGTTAGAAACATAAATTTATGTTTTCTTAAAGACCTCTCTATCAATTCTTTTGTTTATTTACAATAAGCTCGCATTCTTCAAAAGAGAAAAAACAGAAGATTGATTGATTGACAAGGGAAGTAAAGAAAAAAGGTAAGCCTACCACCATGATCACATCTAGTATTTAAATTTTTATTTACAAGATGAAGTTAATGACGATAGATGGTTATATAAAATGGTTTTCAGACCAAATGGCCACTAGAGCAGAACCTAAAGACTTCCAAATTGAACACTGGAGTAGGGAAATAGTTGAAAAACTCTATCAGTCAGGGTTAATAAGTTTTCTCCAGAAGTTCAAAGGTCATAATGAGGATGTCACAAGAGAATTTGTAAATAATTTCAGACAGAATTAACCATGGTGGGTAGCCTACATATCCCTTTGACTCCTGAGTATATCTCTGAAGCTTTAAATTTTCCATCTTCAGGTGACTTATATCACAAGGAATTACATTTTAAAGACAAAGGCTGGACATTTCTCTTGGACAAAATCAAGAAGGGTTCTTCTGATAGATCAAAAGGGATCCCAAGGGAATGGTTCAATGAACCATGGGCATAACCAGTATTGATAATTCAGAAATTCTTCACTCGTGACAAGAAATTTAGTGTAGTACACTTTTACCATGTCAAGTTACTACAACACATCAAAGGGGATATAAGGATCAATCTGCCCTATTTCCTTTACAAAAACTTGATGAAAATCATTGAAAGCCTAAAATTAGAGACTAAACCCAAAGAGGCTCAATTTATTCATCAGGGACTTATCAAAATTCTTGTAGATTACCAGTTGAAAGTCAAAGGGATGGTTTGGGAAGATTTCTTGGTTGAAAATAAGTTTGTAGAACAAGTTGTTGAAAACAAACTTAAACCCATACAAGAAACAAGGAATATTGTGCGTTCATCTTTTTATCCTAGAACAAGGTCAAAGAAACATCAGGAGACAGTTATGTTAGAGAAATAAACATCATTTTTTACTATTTCCAGGAAACAGAAAAAGAAGCATTCAACAGAACCAGAAATACAAGTCATGGAAACATCTCCTATAACAAAACAAGCAAATGAAATCCTTGAGAGACTGAAACAAGAAGTGTATGAAAATCCTATGGATAGAGATTCCTATTTTGACAACAATGAGGTGGAAGCTACTTCAGTTTCTAAATATTCAAAGAGGGAGGAACAAAACCTTTCGAGAGTTAGAGAGTTAACTGATAGCTTGGAGATAAGCAAAATCATGGAGAGGCACCTGAAGGAGGAAATTGAAACATATAAAATAAACTAATGAGAAATCGGTTAAGGAGAACGAGAAGATAAGTGAGGAAGTGGAAAAGTTAAAAACCAAAAACAAACTTCTCTATACACAGGCATTCAGGTGGCTTCAGGAGAAAAAATCCTGGAAAGCCAAGTATGAGAAACAGAAGGTTAAGACCTCCATCTACAATGAATAGCAGGTAAAAGACATGAATTCTCTTTTGCACACAGCACAGCATGAGGTTTCAGGATCAAGAATGGGATCAGCATCAGGGCTCTGAAGATCAAAGAGGAAAAAGCAAGCATGAGGACATGCTTGATCCTCAGTTTGGGGGAGATGTTGGCCCTCGTTTTTTATCTCTTTTTGTTTAGAAAATGCACCTTATTTTTCCATAGTATCCATCTATTTACCATCATATCCACCTTATATTGGCCCAAAGATGCATATACAGGTATTTAAGTTATGTTTTTAAATTATTAGATGTTTTTGTAAAAATTGAAATTTAAGTGCATTTTTGGACAGCAACAGAAATTCCCATAATAGCATTATGGTTTGCATATGTGCAGGAAACTTGGGCTTGAGCTGGATACATTTCTAGAAGGCTCGGGAACTAAGAATAAGAGTACACATGTTGACACAGTTAGACCGAGCTTTAATAGGCCTGGTCAAACGCGGTCAAATAGGACCAGTCTTTGTGGAGGATCCCTATAAACTAGGTCAAAACCCTTATTTTGTGGGATTTTCTAGATTATGATGGATCTAATAGATGAATTCGACTTGATATGATAGGATAAGGATAGTTATGACTACTTGAGCTATTTTAGATGAGTTTGTTAGATATTTTATCTATTTAAGCCTCAAAATTTGAAGGCTTTGAGATGGAACTTGTATGACTTATTATTATTATTTCAGAGACTTGGAGACATAATTGAAGATATGTTCTATCATATTTTGATGTTGTTACATGCTGGTTGATTAATTGAAGTCTTAAGTAGCTTAATTTACCTTCAGTGTGCGAGGCAAGGGTGGGGGGCCCCACACCGAGCTAAGTGCACTTCTTAGTTTATTTCGTAGCTACAATTTCTGAATTAGTTTGCTTATGTTTAATTTGTTTATGCTGATTATTTTCAAGTATTGATGAATCTCATGATCATTTTTAACCTACATATGAAAGGACAAACAAGTGTTTAAAGTTAAGCACTCTTTCTATCTAATCAATATTTTTAGCTAGAATTCATCTTTACATGCCTTTACATGCTTTGATTGTTGATGGATCTTAATCTTGTTTCTATTCTGCATACGAAGAGACAAACTAGTATTTAAAGTTAAATACTTCTTCTATCTGATTAAGAAATTAAAACTAAAATTCATCTTTCCTACTTTTCTGAATTCCTGTTTTAACAATAGCATTACTGATAAATGAATAGATGATGAAGGACAACCGGGACCTCTTCAGTGAAGAGCCTCTTCAATTATTACTTCATGTATCTTAATCTATTGTTTAGTTAAGTAGTTTGATTTATAATTCACATGGTAATATGGTTAAGAGAAGGAAAAAAATATATCTTATGTTAGGAGATTCTTCTGCTTCTAATTACACATCTGAATTTTGAAATTATTTAAGTTAGATTTATATTTGTAATATGCATTTCCCTAATCATCAATAAACCATTTTTTGAATTGATCGCAACTAAAACCCATATACTTTGGGGATGCTTCTAAGTTCCATTAACCCAGATTGATAATAAATACTTGCGTTAGTTTACAACAGTAAATTGACCCAACAATGAGATCATTCATGGAATTGGCAAGCTATTACAGGAGGTTCATTAGGAACTTCTCACAGATTTCTTATATGATTACATCATTGCAGAGGAAGGGTAAGATGTTTGATTAGACAGAGGAGTGTGAGGCTAGTTTTGAGCAGCTTAAGAAGTTGTTGATACATTCTCCAATGTTAAATATTGCAGATCCAGACAAGGAGTTTGTAGTGTTTACATATGTTTGCAAGAGAGGACTTAGTGGAGTTCTTATGCAGGATGAACAGGTGGTGTGCTATGAGTCACAAAAATTGAATCAACACAAGCAAGACTACCTGACACATGATCTTGAGCTAGCAATGAAGATGTGGAGGCAGTATCTTCCTGTCAGGAGGTTTGTACTGATGAGTGATCACATTAGGTTGAGGAAATTGTTTGACTAGCAGAATCTGAACTCTAGGCAGGCTAGATGGTTGGCATCAATTAACGAATTTGACTTAGAGATCAGGTACATTAAGGGAAAGGACAATAGGGTTGCATATGCTCTTAACGGGAAGGTACATGTAAATCACATAGAAGTTATGAGCTCCTATAGGACAGACTTCCATGTTAGTATCTTGCACGCAGGTCAGTTGGATCACAGGTGTATGGAGAATGTGCACAAGTTGCAACAGAGTATAGGTACATGTACAGGTATAGGTAGCAGTATAGGTGTAAGTACAGGTACAAGTACCAGTACAGGTGCAGGTGTACAATATTGGACTATCATCTCACAACAGATGGATTGGTTAGATTTAGAGACAGGATATATGTATCGGACAACATTGAGCTCAAGAAGGTGATCTTTAGGGAGTTTCATGTGAAACCGTACATTAGAAGAGATTTTAGCCTAAAATTGGCCTCCTAAGGAAAAATAATAGTTAAAATAATAAAATAAGCGGTATGAATTTTGGAGGGAAAACAAAAAAAACTACTTTTTTAATTGTATTTTCGGTTTATCTCCTTATAGGTTTACTCAAATTTCAAGTTTACACATTCATTAGATGCGGAATTAAATTCCAAATCCAACGAATACCCATCATCCATACTTTTGAGAGGAAGCGCATTGATAAAAATTGCAGATACATTAAAAAACATGTTAAAACACATTTTTTTAATATATTTGCAATTTTTATCAAGGAGGGTTTTCTTAAAAGTATGCATTGTTATCACTAAAGAAGAAAAAAAAAAAACCATGGCATGTCAACTCTGTTTTGATCATGATCTAAATAGTTTTGAAGGTCATTTGAGTATGGTTAAGGGTATATGATACTTTTGGAGGTTTAGTGTTCACAATCAAAATTCAAAAGAGGTCTTTAGGTTCATTCCATAGTTAAAAAGTTCACATTTTTCATGTAAATGTCATCTAAGTAGGTTTTAGTTTTATTTCCTGCAATTAGCTACAAATCCACAGTTTCATAGCGCCGATAGTTCAAAAAATGAGTTTTGCACTATGAAAGCGCTGCTACTTTCATAGCGCAAATTGCAAAATTTACACTGTGAGCGCTATGAAAGCGCGGTTTCGTAACTATCGTGTCAAATAAGCCAAGATGTGTCAGTTTCAGTTGGGGAATGACATGATAAGAGTATGGTGAGTTAGTTAATTAACAGATTACTAGTACCGACTTGTCCTACATTCATCATTTTCATGATAGGGTATCAATCAAACATCATTTGGTCATCAAGTGACATCCCTAATTCATTTTTTTTTTTTTCTAATTGTGTCATTCCTGTTTCATTCACCTTCACATATGGATGTCCAAGCTCTGAAACAGTGAGGAGAATTTTATGGTTGTTATATCCAAAGACAAATTTCATCAAATCAAGCGAGGCTGATTCATCAAATCAAGAGAGGTTATTCATCTGGTCAAGAGAGGCTGATTTACAGGTTCTATAGAAACTAACAGATTTTCTACAGCAAACATGGCAGAAGAAAAGAAGATCCACAAAGGGGGACATTGTCTTAGATATGAACCTAAGAATGCAAATGTTGTTATGGAAGATCAAATGGTGATGGAGGCTTTTAGCAAGGTTGGTTGTCTAAAAATTTATGAAAAGCTTCAAGGTTGCCACACTCAAGTGTCCAAAGAGTTTGTTGTACATTTCAGTGGAACCACCACCAAAGTTCGAATGACAAATATGCCAGTGACACCTGAGATCGTAGTTGTTGTGACAGAGATACCAAGGGGACAACAATCTTGGTTTAAAGGTTTCAGGTTTGACATGGAGCCATACAAGGAGTTTATGAAACCTGAATTTGTAGACATGGACTTGAACAATGCAATACCCAGGAGGTGTATCAAGGATAACTATGCATAGCGGTTATTCAACATCCAAATATATTTCACATGTGAAGGCAGGTACCATAAAGTCTACACTTATCATTTTAAACTATTGTTGCATTTCACAGGAATGATATCATTACATTTACCATTCTTCTTGCATAGAAGCCTTTCCAAAATGGTTGACAAAGTCCAAGCTAAATCTGATGGTTGTGAAACATCCATGTTTCATCATGATTTGATTAAGTTATTGATTTTAAATGAGCTACAGAAAATAAATAGAGATTGGTCTTCCTTTTTATTTATGAGTGGATTTGAAATGGAAGCCCTGACTCCAGCTAAAAACCCTAAGATCAAGGGAAATCCTTCAACACTAATAGCAGAATCCAGTCAGCCAATGATTACCAAAGCTAAGTTTGTGAAGTTGAAACCTAGGAAACAGGTTGAAGATAGAATTGAGAAAGCATCAGTGCTTGTTGCAAAAACCCCATCACCTGCAAAACAAAAAGTAGAAAGGGTCAAAGAAATAAAACAGAAACAGGTGGCCAGTAAGCAAGAGAGACATAGAAAGACAAGAATTCAAGTATCAACATCAAAGGGAAAAGCAATTGTTTCAATGGCAGAGGACAGTCCAAATATGAAAGGCAACTTGGATGATATATTGCATGCAATAAACATAGAAGAATCATCCATTGTGTAGGCATATTTTATTGAAGTGAATGATCCTAAACAGAAAAAAATCAAATCAGAAAAGAAATTGGATTTTGAAGGTGAGAATGCAGCTTTTGTTTTCCAAGCTAGGAAACCTAACCAAACATGAAAAGAAACTCCAAGGAAGCAGTAAATATACCCAAGTAACTATTGAAGTAGCTAAGGCCCCTGAAAAGGTGATTGATCTCTCATCTCATATAGTAGAGCATGCAGCCAATAAGGTAGAGAAGGGAAAAGAACACATGTCAGAGTGTCAATTGTTGGAAGAAAGGTTGAAACTAGAAAATCAAGAAATGAAAATGATGAGAAAGAGGGAAATATAGCACAACATTGAAAAGACAGAATTCAAGAGCTCGAAGGCTGTTTGGGAAGGTCAAACAGTTGCTAGGTCAGAAATCCCAAGCAGTGCCCAACAGTTCTATACATGGACAGTTCTAGCCATTAAAGAGGCAAGGTTTGTTAGAGTGATCAACACTCATTTGAGAGCAAGCAACGGGAAGCTAAGAAGCCAAGTGAAAGATTTGGAGCTACAATTAAAACAGTCTCAAGCTGAACTAAAAATTAGAGGTACAAAATGACAAATTCAAAACACACTCTAAATGGAAAAGAAGGATCAAATTTTGTGAAGATTATGTTTTTAGTTCAAATGTCTGATGGTTTTGATGGGCCAATGATTTTCTGAAGCTATGGTACCT
The DNA here is from genome assembly GCA_034641835.2 of Pinus albicaulis. Classification (NCBI taxonomy): domain Eukaryota; kingdom Viridiplantae; phylum Streptophyta; class Pinopsida; order Pinales; family Pinaceae; genus Pinus; species Pinus albicaulis. The sequence goes on from CM076571.1 coordinate 801,358,831, forward strand.
TTTTTTTTTTAAATTTTGTGAAAATCTAGAAAAAACAACTTGTACAACAGTTTCGTAACACCTGTAGTGCAAAAAGGGTGAAAAGGGCTACGAAACTGCTGTAGTAGTTTTTTCACCCTTTTTCTTATCAAATATTGGAGGGAAGACCAAGAATTTTGATTTGAAATTCCTAAGGGAGATACATTAAATGAATATCAAAGTAAATCTGAACGAAAGGACGTTAAATTTTGATGGAAAATGGCAAAAATACCGCGCTACGAAACTGTGCTATTTTCGTAGCGCAGGTCTGTTTTCATGGTTTTGAGAAATTTAAGGTGGTTTCACACAGCTGGCATGAAGGGATCACTTGGGAAATATGTCAAACATGTTCTCAACATTAATTAGCTTCAAAGTTATCACTTGGAAATGATCAGAATATCTCAAGAAACTGAAGGGACCCTAAGCCTAAAAACAGGGGAGCAATTTCCTCGATTTCAGGCGATTAACATCATCAACATTATGATTATAACAAGTTGAAACTCATCATCAGAATTTGACCGAGTGGAATAATAGGTGGAAAATGATGTATTTAAGTTTATATAAGGTTGTTTTGAGTAGAACCAAAAGAGTTCTAATTCTATTTGTAATAGGACTCTATGTTAGCTTTACAACTGTGTTTGTAATAAATACCATGTTTTATAGTTAGAATAGGTGTCAAAGCAGGGGAATTCAATGTATCTAGTTATGGAGAATCTTATCTCACGATGTAAAGGATCTATAAAAGATCAAGAATTTGAAATAGAAAGGGTTGGACATTTGTTAGCAAAAAGACTTTGTTTTACGTAAATGACTGTTTTCAGCTTAATACATAAATTCTACTTTGACAACTCAAGATTCATAAGGAGTTCTTGTATGTTTTTTTTGTGATGGTGTCTTTTCAATCTTTTATTGCAGTGGTGTTTGCTTATGGTACTCAGAATTCATCAATGATGCTCTGACTTCCTTCATAAATAAACTGACTGTGTGTTTCACTGTTCTACATGTTTATTCCTTGACTTGAACTCTGATATGCCTTGACTTCCATGCTAGGTAGATTATTTTGGTTTTTTTGAAGCTATCATGACTCCATAAGCCCAATGTACTCTTGCTAATGTGATTTACAACCATTTTACATCATTTATCTGTTTTTATCTCATATAGAGTTAGCCATCTACATATTTATCAAAAAATCATAAACCCTTGAGAGAGCCCTCTCAGGTTGAGGAGGCTAAGCCTCAGCCAAAAGATTGGTTTGATGAGCAGCCTGTCAGGTCTTATTTTGTGATAACATGCATAATGGGTACGCATTGGATGCTGAATTTAATTCCGCATCTACTGAGTGTCTAAAATTTAAATTTGAGTAAACCTATAAGGAGATAAGCCAAAAATACAATTAAAAAAAATGTAAGTTTTCTTCTTTTCCCTCTGAAATATTAACATGTGCCTATTTTTAAATTCAAATCATTTGGGTTGGTTTACATATTATGACATGGAAATTACATGAAAATTTCATGGGCACTTTTACGCTAAAATTTCCTCTAATGTTCGGGTCACCCATGCTACCAGAAGACATTGACTGCAGTGAAGAGATTCTACTATTGGTTGAATATAAATAAGGATGTGGCAGAGTTTGAAGCCAGACGTTTGGATTGTTAAATGGTTAAGGCAGAGTGTAAACATCCAGGTGGAATCTACAGCCAATTACAATCCCAAAGTGGAAATGGGAGGTCATTTCCATGGACTTCATCACAGGGTTTCCTAAGACAGCTAGACATCATGATTCCATTATGGTTGTTGTGGACATGTTGATGAAGGTTGCATATTTCATTCCAGTGAAGACTACATACTCATTTTGAGACGCATATTCAGATTGCATGGTGTGCCGAATAAGATTGTATCTGACATGGATGAAAAGTTCACTTCCAAGTTTTGGAAGGAGTAGTTTACAGGTTTGGGCACCGAGTTGGGCTTTAGCACAGCTTATCATTCGCAAAAATATGGATAGTCTGAGAGGGTCAACAGGATATTGGAGGATATGTTGAGGATGTATGTGATGCATCAACATCGAAAGTGGGAAGAGTATTTTCCACTAATAGAGTTCCCCAACAACAACGAGTATCAGGAGTCATTGAGGATGAGTCCATTTGAAGTGTTGTATGGGTGGAGTTGCAACACTCCTATCAGTTGGCGTGATCTGGTTAACAGGATATTGATTGGACCAGATATGTTGGCAGAAATGGAACATGAAATGTAGGTGATCAAGCAGAACTTGAAAGCAACGCAGTATAGGCAGAAGAGTTATTCAAACATAAATAGGTTGATCAAGGATTTTCAGGTTGGGGATCAAGTGTAATTGTGTATCAAGCCCAAGAAGAGCTCCTTGTGGATTGGATAATGTGCCAAGTTGGAACCATGGTTTTGTGGACCCTTCAGGATCATTGAGAGGATCAAACCGATGGCCTATTGACTTGCACTGCCTTCCACAGTGAAATTCCATGATGTTTTTCATATATCATTGCTTAAGAAATACGTTAAATATGTTTATCATGTTTATGACTGGTATCTGTTGTAGATGGATCCATAAGGAGAGTTCCAGTTGGAACTGCAGTGCATTTTTCATAAAATACGCTCATGCTCTGGAATCAAGCAATCAAGCAAGTTAAAGTGCAATGGAAGCACTTTGGGCCCTATGAAGCTACATGGGAGATGGCAGATCAAATGTGGCCTATGTATTTCCTCATTTGTCGGTTGAGGTAAAGCAGTTTTGGCGTGATGTTAGTATATGTTTGGTATATTTTTTGACGTGATGTTCGGTTATATGTACTTATATGTATGTGAATGTAAATACTGCCATGAGCTATGTTATAAAGCACCGATAAATGGTATGGTGTCATGTCATTGTAGTTGTCATGTTGATTTGCTTTTAGCAGGGTAATCATTGTAAATACTACAACGAGCTATGTTATAAATCTCCATGGGAAAATATTTTCTTTTCAACTGTGTTGTTGAGGTATATGTGTGATTGAACATCGAGAATGGTGTCCCCCAAGGGGGAGGGTTCTGTAACAACCCTGGTGAAAATTACATGTAATAAAGTTAAAATAATAACCACGATTGATGGGACATGTATTCCAAGTTGAATGTTGGGAAAGACATCCTCGTGTGGGTGTTCACATGGTTTATTATGGCTAAGGAAATTGACAAAGGATATGGCTAAGGCATTAAAGAGGAAAAAAGCATTTTTGGCACATTTATTTATCAAAAGAATGAAAATTAGGAGAAAAGGGAGGTAAAAGGTCACTGGTTGCATGTGAGGAGGAAAATCAAGGAAAATAATGGAAAATGAAGAAAATAGAGGCCTCATTGATAAATATGCTTCTGAGGATCAGTTGGTACCTTTTGTCAGTGCATTTTTAGAGCTCTCCCATTATTCCTTATCTCTCTCTCTCACTCTTGGATAGTTGGAGTTTTCTTGGAGCACTCTTGGTGAGTGTGGATACTTGGTGATTTGGAGCAAGAAGGAAAAAGAAGAGCAGGAAAGTGCAAGTGGACATCGGGATCACCGGCTACAATGGGATTTGATTGCAGGTACCAAGTTGCATGCATGTTTTCCTCACTAGTTTTGGCATGCATGGTGTATGCACGTGGATTTTCCTAGCTTTTCCATTTCCTAGATAGCCATGGTGTTGTGGGTATATTCCATTGATTGTTTCTAATTGGTTCTCATGATTCCTTTAGATGTTGGGTTGAGTTATTAGTTCCTGGAACCTTGGTTGGAAAAATGCTCTGGAGCCCGGCAGACAGTTGTTAGGTTGAGTTACTAGTCTTGGAGCCTTGGTTGGACAAACACTCTGGAGCCCTTAGTGGGTTAAGTTACTAGTCTTGGAGCCTTGGTTGGACAAACACTCTGGAGCCCGGAAACAACTGAGGTTGACTTAGTAGTCCTGGAGCCTTGGTTGGAACAAACACTATGGAGCCTTGGAGCGACTTGGATAGAGACCAATCCATGATGGTTGTGATGTCCGACCATGAGGTGAAATCATTGGTTGAGGGTTGTGGTGGTTTGGACTCTGGAAGCCCTAGAATTATTGTGATTGATGTGTTTCATGAGATACCACATTCATTCTTGGAATATGGCACGGAGGTGATTAGATGAAGTGATACTTGGCTCAACGAATCTATGGTCGGGTGGAACATGGAAGTCCCATCTTCGGTTGGTTTTTACATTCAGTAGTGAAGATACCATTCCTCTAGTATTTGTTATGAAAATGTACTAGCTTATGTATGGATTTTATTGTTTTTATATCCATTGTATTTTTGTTTCTATTGTGTTGGTTATAGGCTTGTATTCAATCCATGATCATATATGGATTTATCCATATTTTTACCTATAAATGAATACACAATGTATCTATGGTCAAATAGATTGTATTGTAGCTTATTATGTAGGGTAGAAATGTTGCTTAGCGGTTCTCAAATAATTATGAGACCCCTATGTTTAAATATGTTGTTTAAACCTGTAGATGTTGTTGACCATATTAGCCCCTCCATTCAAGTTTTTGGCCAGCAGTCCCATTCGAATCTGTTTGAAACATCTTTTGTAGCCTAAGACCTCCGTCTCCTGCCTGTCGTTACCATTCCCACCCCCTGAAGTGCATTTAAAAGGGGCCGCAAATTAATTTTCAAAATATATAAGCCCCAGCCTTTTGGGTCCTAGCTCCACTAGTTTATTATCCATGCAACCCAGACTCTGGACCAAGTACAAAGGCTCTAGGCGCCTAATCAAAACGCATCGGGCGTATTCCAAGCCGTCTGATCAAACACAAATCAACGCACCACATCCCATTGCTCTTGTGGTCCCCGCCCTGCGTCCTCTGCTAAAAAACCAGGCCTGTTTTCATCGCACCGCTTATCCAGGGCGGGCAGTATTCTTCCAATCGCAGCGATTTCATTCAGCGTTAGCCACGCGTCCCGGTGTACGACTGCAATACCACCCTCTATCGCGCATTATCATTCGGATAAAGTCATGTAGCGATATCCATGCTATCCATTCAATCTGATGATCTCCATCCTACGGCCATCGTTCTACGAAGTTACGCACATGATAATCCCCGTGTACGGTGCTCCAGGCCCGCAGTCCATCGCCCTCCAGTGAAGTCTCAACTGTTGATCTCGTTGGGAGATCGTATGGCTCAGAATCGCTTGCCTGTCCTGCTGTTGACCCAAGCCTCCCTCCACGTCACACCGCCACGTGCTTCCATCGTACATCCCTCAGCTTCCCATATATCTTTTTAGGTCGAAGGTCCACTATCCATGTTAAATTTTACGTATTCCTTCAATACTTCTCCGCCATCCCTCTGTGTTTTCCATCACCCCACATTGTTTCACCATTTCGATGAGTCTGCACCACCATGCCCCTAGATTCCACCACCCCACCATCTCTATGTCTAGTTTCCTTAACTTGTTTGTGGGTTTTGCAGGTTTCTGGCGATGGAGAACTATCATAATTCACAGCCTCCATTACGGAAGTTGAGGCCGCTTCGAAGGACGATTTTTCAGAAGCCAATTTATGAAGAAAATCTTGGGAGGCTGTTGCGAAATAACTGACATTTCACAAGCAGGGGTCGAGATCTATCAAACCCTCTGGAGCCATTCAAAACACAGATCGAGCAGATGGAGAAATTAATGGAGCAACGAAGAAATATTAGTGAAAAATCAAGGAATGCAGTGTCCAGCGTTGAAGAATTTAAATTCCAATTCAAAGTTGGAAGACAGAGAGTACAAAGCACAAAAAGCAATGCTTTCAAGGTTTCATTTCAGCCGGATCTTCTTCAGGAAAGGATAGAATGTTCAGGTGGATGCATCTCTATACTAGGTTCCTGCAGAGATTTTCTACTCAGTGCATTTGTTTCTGCAAGCAGATTTTCAAGTACATTCAGCATTTCATAGCCATCAAATAGTATGGGCACAAATTTTTTCACCATTTTGTTTTAATGAAACAATTAAATGTTTTCACCTACTTCTTTTATGAGTTTTTCTTCCCCTTCTTCTATAAAAACCGGAAAGAAAGACATGGTAAGGGTTCCATATTTTTATCAGAGAATTGTGTAGTGAAAGGAATTTTTTGTGTACATCTTGTAAAAGCTCTTGTATGAAGGCTCAGAGCCCGTAGGGTCTCAGTGAGGAGGATTTCTATCTGTATTAGAGGATTCTGGTCTTTGGTATCCCACAATATGTAACTTCCTTTTATGTGTTTAATACAAAATTTCATTTTATCCATCTTCCTGTATCATGTACTGGAATGCGAGTGGCTCACTAATTTTAGGTAAGGATTTATCCTAGTTGATACCCATACTTGGATCAGTAAAGCGCTTTAAAGATGGCTCAGGCATGATATACTGTTTCATGTTCTTTTCGTCCATCTTTCTGCTATATTAGTTGCTTTGGGAGGGTGCTTTTAAAACGCCATTGTCATGTATGGCTTCTTAGATTGATAAGCCCATATATGGTTCTGTTGTGTATCTGGGTATCAGACCAAAGATAACTAATATCTTCTTATATTTCTTTCACCGCATACACCTTCTAATATTTGATTTCTGTGGCATATTACTTGAATCGGCCCTCTTTACAATAAATTGTCTCTTAACTGTTTGATGCTTTTGTGTTGGAGCTTTGCATCTTGTCTCTGCAACATTACTTTCCCTGTGGCGGTTTCTGTAAGTTCTGGTCCCATTTAAATCAATTTCCTTGTTTACAAGAGATAGCAGGAGAGCCTTTGGATTGACATCCAAGTTTTATTATATGCTCCTTGCTATGATAAGATGTCCTAGGCACTGGTCTATGGCAACTCTAGGCTGTCTCTAGGAGCGACAACATTTGTCGACAATAGATGCAATGTTTGTGACATGTTTGACGAAATGTCTGTCATGGCTAGGAGGGGTCCAGATGAGTTCTTGATGATGTGATTTCTTATGTACCTTTTTTTTAATGTTATTCATCATCCCCTACAATTTCATGAAGTTATGGGAAATAACCTGGGCTCTAGGGATATAAAGGTGGCACAAATCTCGAAGTTGCAGGCACAAAACTTGCCATTTGGGGCCCTAAACACTACCTTTCCATGGCATGCCTATAGCTATATGCTCCCAGTCGCTACCTTGCCTTGGAATGCCTACGATTATGGCTCAAAAGGGTCAAAAAGTCAGTATCCTTCAGGGTTCATGGGCCTGGAAGGTTGGGTTACCTCCTGAAGATGTTTTTGATATCGTGTAAGGTGTGTTTGTCTTGTTTCCGTCAGTTCCACTTTCTTAAGGTCATATAGGAGTTTTAATCTCATATTAGTAGCCTCTGGTCACATGTTTACCCCAGTTGGAAAGTTATCTGAGTAGATGTGGGAAGAGGTTGTTACAGACACAAACATACTCAAATTCCACAACACTTCTACTTTTGACAACTAAATAACAAACATCAATGAAGAAACTAGTGCACATGGCAATTTTTAACTTTTCAAACCCACTACATGTTATATTAATAACTAGAATATGACAGTCTTAGGGCTCTCGTACAAGGGATCTTGGTTCTTACATATAACCTTGATAGAAGGACACAAGTAGGGCTTGGTGCCAGTCACGTTGGCAACCAATATACCCTAACTAAGGAACACTTAACCAACTTGTTGATGTGGTGCCCTCCGACCCTTTTAGTCCATGTGCCCTGAACACATCTAGAGGGTCCTCTTAAATCCTAATTTTTTATCACTCAAACAAGCCAATATTAATTAACACAACTCCTTTTTTGTCGCTAAACTTTGGCATTTTGATCTTCCCACTAGGAGCCTTCTAGCTCAATTAAGAAGTCTGTACATTGGGTCTTCTGGATCTGCCCTTTCTTCACTGAAGTTTTTCTCATCGACCTGTAACTTCTGAAATAAGGCTCCATAGATCTGCCTCCTAATTGTCTATGGATCATTTCATGAACCTATACTTGAGGTCTACATCCTGATCTATGAAAAAACATTTTTCACAATTCCATTTGTTAACAATGCTACCATCTTCTAGATCTTATCACTTGTCAGCCTTCTTGTCACTTTAGAGAGTTGATCATAGGGCCTATAAATATGCCCTACCTTTGTGACACATTACCACTTCTATCAATGTTCTTAGGGCCACTAAATATTCCCACACACATTCATTTCTTGACTGATCTAGGGCTCAAGGATTTGTCCACTTACAGTCAATAATTTGGCTGATCTAGGATCCTCCAACTAGCTCTCTTATAACTGATTTGTCAACACTAAACCAGAGAACTAAAGCACATATATCATTGTTGTTCAATCCTTGACAAAATCCTCTCAAACAACATTTTCTCCTATAACAATCAGTCCTCCACTATGCCATCTTCCCACTATTATTGCAGCCTCTTGTAACACATGTACATCTGCACAATACAAGACTTATGGGACATATCTAATGTAACACCCTCCTCCCACATCTACTCAAGTAATTAGCGCACTAGGGGAAACATGTGACGAAGAGTTACTTTGATATGATTCAACGGCATATGTATCAGTTAAGGAAGTGGAACCGACAGAACACAACAAACCTAACCTTCTACACGTGCAACAGAACCCCCAAGAGCCAACCAACCCTTCTAAGTGACCAAACCCTAAGATATTCTGACATTTAAATACATTAAACCATCATTCTCTCCCATAACATGGGCATGCATGAACTGGGACCCTCTAATTGCTCCAATAGCAAGGGCATGTCTGAGTCTGGGGACTTTTCCAGGTAGTTCTGTGCTAGTGACTTTGGATTCTGTGCCACTTTTTTAGGGCCAGGACTCAGGGAACTGCCCAGAACTCCATGAAACTTCCAGGAATAAAAGTAACATTGAAATATTGATACAAATGCAAATACTTGAACAAGTAATTAACTGGACCCCTACTAGCCATGACAAACATTTTGTCAAACATATCATAAATATGAATTCTACAGGTTTCAACAACATATCTGAGCACAGGGGTCTCATACTTATCTAATAATTTTCAAGAAGGATTGATGCCTTCTCACATTAGTTGCATTATCATCTATTAGGTCATATATTTATAATTTTTTCACATACTAATTAAAACATTGTGAGAGCCATACATCATAACTATCGTAAAACATGCTTATAACCATCAAATAACCCGAGATATATAAATGAGGAAGTAACCATTAAAGCCACATAATGTCAAGTACCTTCACTCATGAAAATACCAAGGGAAAAATAGCTCTTATTAACATATGAAAATCCAACTAAGTCAGGGACTTCCACGTACCACCCGACCATAGAATAGGCTGAACCAAATCTTTCTTTCATCGAGTCACCCTTGTGCCATATTCCAAGCATGAATGTGGGATCTCATGAAACACATAAAGCACAACCAAAATAGGGCTTCCAAAGGAAAAACCATCTCAACCCTCAATTAGTGATTCCACATCATGGTTAGACATCACTAACCATCACCAGATCGATCTCCATACAAGTTGTCTAGGGTTCAAAATAGTTTGTTCCAACTCGGTTTCCAATGCTAGTAACTCAACCCACAGTTGTTGTCGGGTCCAAAGCGTTTGTCCAAGTAAGGCTCCAAGACTAGTAACTCAACCCATAGTTGTCGTCGGACTCAAGAGAATTTGTACAACCAAGTCTCCAGGACTAGTAACTCAAACCACCAAGGGCTCCAGAGCATTTTTACAACCAAGGCTCCAGGTCTAGTAACTCAACCTACCAAGGGATCCAGAACGTTTGTCCAACCAAGGATCCAGGACTAGTAACTCAACCCAAGTTGTTACAATGCTTCCAGAGTATTTTCTCAACCAAGGCTCTAGAACTAGTAACTCAACCCAAGTTGTTACAGGGCTTCTAGAATTTTTGTTCAACCAAGGCTTCCAAGAACTAATAATTCAACCCATAGACAAAGGAACATGAGAACCAACCAAAAACAAAAGGAAAGAAACCTGAAATACCATGGCTATCCAGGAAATGGAAAGGCTAGGAAAAACCATTGCCAATCTAGGTAATCCTCCATGCCAATGACATATCACAACCAAGAAACCACATTCAAGTGCCATGAATGCCAAAACTAACGAGGAAATCATACATGCAACTTGATACCTACAAGAAAAACCCGTTGTAGTTGCTGATCTTGATGTCCTCTTGCACTTTCCTGTTCTTCCTTGCCTTCTTACTACAAAATCCCAAGTATGCCACACTTCTCCAAGAGTGCTCCAAGAAAAATCTAAGTATCCAAGAGTATGAGATAGAGAGAGAATAGAATGGGAGCCTTTTTCATTGCCTTTGTCAATTCCCTTAGCTATAATAAACCAAATTAAAACCCACTAGGATGTTTTTCCCACCATTTAGCTTGGAAAATATGTCTCATGACCTTGGTCTTATTTTTTTACATGGATTTTTATCCAAGGTTGTTACAGGACCCTCCCCTTAGGGGAACACCATCCTCGTTGTTCAATGGCACCTATAAACTAGCAAACCATTGAAAATAAAACATACTACCTATGGATATTTATAACTCAACTCGTTTCAGTATTTAAACGACATCTTGTTGAAAACATGGCAAACATATCGTTTACTGGAGCTTTATAACAAAAATCATTAAGATATTTACAATAGACACCACATATAGTTCTGCACGTTTTCTTCAACCAGCAAATAACCATATTGTCTATGGAGCTTTATAAATCCATCCTGATACAATATTTATAATAATATACACATATGCACAATTTCTCAACCAACAAGGATACAATGCTTATATCAGTAACAAGGGAATCCAGAGGCTCACACATCTACCCTCAAAAGTAGTATTAGGATTCACCTCCTTCCCTGGAAGTCCAAAATCCACTATCAAATTCAAAACTGCATCCAATGTCTAGCGCTACAATCTTGTACCACTTGTCCTCTCAGTGATCAGTTATCATCTCATTGTTCTATGGCACACTCCTAATGTGCATATGATTCCATCTGGCAATGTTAATGACAAAAATAAATCCATCCCCGACCTTCCCTTCTCTGCTACACAGTCCCTCGGGAAATCCGTTCACCCCCTTCCATGTAGTCACACACCTTCCAAGTTCCATGGGAATCCCCTTCTCTACTATACAGTCCCTCAAATGATCCCTCGGCAAGGTTTCCTCACGTCATAAGATTCAAAAACCAAGGCATATATCTACCTCAAAACCATCATACCATTAATAACATGCTCATGAAATCAATGGATACTATTGGGTATCAGTATCCCACAATGGCCCACTCCTGAAGTGTTTTACCAACATATTGTTTCCTATTCAAATTACTTCTGTTGTTGCTGCTAATTCTTGCAGTCAGTTTCAACCATCCCAAACTGGGCATTGCATGCTTCCTTGTACCAAGCACATAATTTCCATTAGATTCCAAATAAATTGATATAACTTCAAATCATACCTCATTGGTGGCCCGTTAATAAGATACACCTGCAATTATGTTCACTTCCTGTCACAACAAGTCAATTTAGTTGTTTTATTAAATTAGCATGTATAAACATATCACATATGGTTCTCACAAAACACAACCATCATAATCAAAATCATGAATCACATGCAATCATCATAAACAAAAAATATAGGTCACATGTAACCATCATAAGCTAGAATCACAGATCACATGCATAATAAAATTGAAATACAATACTAATACGTATCCTTCATCGGTCCTTAATTTTTCCTTTATTCTTTATGTACCCACACCGGATCGGTTGCCACACCCAGAAAGCACCCAGTGCTAGTGCTTCTCTTCAATCACGTACACATATACACAATGTACATCACAACACATACATCCACACTTGACTTACAACACCACCCAATACATACATCCACACCTGGTGTACAACACAACACATACACCTACATTAGGTGTACAGCACAATACATATACGTACACAAAGTACAACACAACCAATACACATGTCACGATATCACGTCTACACAATGCACATACATAGTACTGCATGCCTGCAACACCACATGTATGACATGCACACAACAACACCACATGTACATGACATCATTTGAACAACATGTACACGACACCACATATACACTACACCACCTGTACAACGTGTACACAATACGACTTGTACACAACACCACATGCACAACATGTATAGGACACCACATGTACACAACTCCACATGTACGACATGTACACAACACCACCTGCACAAAACACCACATGTACAACATGTACACAACACCACATGTAAAATAATGCACACAACACCATATGTACATGTCACCACATGTACAACATGCACACAATACCATATGTACATAAAACTACATATACAACACGTATATAACACCATATGTGCATAAAACCGCATATCCAGCATGCACACAACATCGCATATACATCATGCGCACAATACAATATGTACACAACACTGCATATCCAACATGTACATAACACCATTTATACCCAACAATGCATATAGAATATAAAGATAACACCATATATACAACAGGAACACAACACCATAGGTACAATTACTGAATATACAATATGCACGACATATACACAACAGTAGCATTGCACATCCAAAACCACATTGTCTCTACCAAGCAACTTTGCTACAAATGTCTCTTTGCCATCCATGCTTATCTTGCCATGATGCAAAGCACATTTATTTTATTTCGCTGATGTATCCCTCATCATAGCCTGTCCATAACACAAACATAGACATAGTATAATCAAATATTATCAATTCAGAACCACTTGGTACTGACCTTGTATATTTGTCAGGGTTACTCTTCCCACTTGATTCCCCATAAGACGAGGAACCTCTTTCAGTCCATTCACCTGCATAAGCAATCATTCCTCCATGAGAATGATCCCTGACAACCTTGTAAGTCAATGACATAGATACATACATATATACATATATAAACATTAGCATAAAATAATCATGATCCCGTCAAACAAAGGCATGCATACATACTTATATACATATAAACATCAACATTAAATAATCATAATTTCTGACGACCCTTTCAAACAATGACATACATGCATACATGTATACAGATATAGACATCAGCGTAATCATAAACATAACATAATTACCAGATACCATAAAGTTAAATTTAAGAGAACTTCCTTTATCCGTGCATAAAATTCACAACATTGAGAACAACAGTTCCCAACATAGCCAAGGCATATGACGACTCAAATATATTTACCTTACCTTTCCTCATTACCTTGCTCGTGATTGTACTTTCATTTTCCATTTATACCGATGAACCCAACCAATCCAAGTGGATGTCATACTCTTTCCTTCAACTGCCCTTATACATTAACCGAGCCTCATATGAGCCTTACATTACCTATCAGGTTCCATTCAGTCCTTTTTGGGCTTCATTATCTTTCCTCCTTCCCAACCAATTCGCAAGACTCTCAACCCATAAAATACAATAGCAAGAAAAAATAAGAAGAAGAAAAATGAAAACCAAAAGCATTACGACACCACAATAAAGTGGCATGATCATGCACTAGATGCAACCAAGATTTCAAATCAAGAGCAAACGAATCACGAAAGACCTAAAGAAAAATACTGTCCACAAATGCCATGACTCAATCCCCACGGGTTCACAATGCTTGCAAAGGAAAACTCAACCTAGTCCTTCTCGAAAATTTCATGGCAGTCTCTTTGCCAGGGAATTCCCTATATCATACTGCCATAAACACACAACTGTCAGTGTATGAATAAATATAATAATATAACAACTACCTTACCTTGCTATGCCAAGAAAGTTGACCTGTAACTGAACACATCCATACCATCTTTGAAGGAACTCCAATTCCCTTGACAAAGCTAGCTATAACTAGAAACTAGCTAATATACCTGTCAAATACATGTTCATGAATATAACATACATCCACATAATGTCAGACAACATCAAGGTTTAGAAGACTTCCTGTATGAAAAACACTTATTTGTTTGGAATTATGGTTTCCAAACATAGCCAAAGGAATTCTTACCCAATTCCTTTCCTTTACCATTTTTACCTTGTTGCAATCAAGTCTTACAATGTACCGTCACATCACCCGAATGTTAGTTATATAAAAACATCAACTATTACCTTGTCATGCTAATACCAAGCATGTTTCCCTGCAACTATTCACACATGTCAATCATATGTTCCACATATCAAGACATCATATCTATTAATTTGAAATCAAACTTTACTAAGACTAAATACCATGTCATAATCAACTAATAGTCAAAATCATAATACTGCAATTAGTACACACTTACACTCAAGCACATATAAATTGTGTTAGCACATATGTGTTTACAACCATCTTAAAACAAGATCATTCCTTCGTGCAATATTACATACATATACTCATATCATGCAATATATCAAACATTCAAACAACTTGCAAACATACCATGTTAAATAAATCAACTAGTTGACATAGTCAAACATCAAACACCAAATAGATGACATAATCAAACTCATACCTTGATGTATCTGAGGAGAGTCTATATTGTCCACACAATCAATCTAGTTTAGCATGATATAAATTCACAACACATCAACTCAAACATAAATAAGGTCATGATATCCATAACAATAACTAGCTAACATGTTGACATCATAGACTCTTAAATAATTGTCATTCATTCATAAAAATCACATATGCACAATCAGTCTAGATTCGTACAACACATTATCACAATTATATCATCTCATACTTGAATGTCACAACCATAACCATCTATATAGACCAATCCAAACCAACACGATAAATATAACATCAAGATCTTAATGCAATAACCCTAATCATAAAGTCAACTAACATATAACAACAAAAAGTTAACATATAACATACTCATCAACAACATATAACATAATAATCAACAACATATAACATAATCATCAAGTTAAATAACATAAAACAACAAAAAATTGCATATAACAACAAGTTACTACCATGCATGACTATCTGACAAATGTGTGTATGACTGCACTTACTAACTGACATCAATCATGTATGTAACCCTAATTCATATAACAATCCATCGAATAACATACCTACATGCCAAACATACAATACATGTATGGTAATCTTCTCTTACGCCAAAGTCTAGTGCTACAACCTCGCTCTAATAGTCTGCATCTCCTACTCTATCATAGCCAACATATCATCATCATCATCATATATTATCAACAACATCATGATGACATAACTGCATACAATGACCTCACAATGCATATCTAACCTATTATGCATGCATAACCATACCCATAACAATGCAATCACAATGACCTATAGACACTAACATGCATGAAAAGTGAATCATTGACATACACTCATGAGGACCACATCCTGTCAACAACACCATCATGATGACATAACTGCATACAACGAGCTCACAATGCATATCTAACCTATTATGCATGCATAACCATACCCATAACAATGCAATCACAACGACCTATAGACACTAACATGCATGAAAAGTGAATAATTGACATACACTCATGAGGACCACATCCTGTCAACAACACCATCAACTTTCACATGGTGATACCATTGCAACTATGACCAACACCATGCATATGCAACAAGCATAGAGACCACAAGCACAAGGAACACATATGAAATCAACATGAATGCACGAGCAATACACATTTCCCATCAATTCCAAGGGGTGAACCATGCTCTGATACCACCCTGTGGTATCAGATATCACACAAGAAGAATGAAAACCAGACACCACCCAAAGAGAATGAAACCATGCTTTGATACCACACTATAACACCCTCCTCCCACATCTACCTAGGTAACCAACCAACTGGGGTAAACATGTGACAAAGAGTTACTATGTTAAGGAAGTGCAACCGACAGAACACATCCAACCAGACCTTCTACACGTGCAACAAATCCCCCAAGAGCCAACCAACTGTTTATTTTTGGTAGTATCAGAAGTGATCTAAGCCCCAAATTTTGTGGAGAGGCTTAGGCACTAGCATTCCAAAGAACCCATAAACCATTTGTGAAAATTCCACTTGGATTATGTTTTATTTAAAAATTAATTATTTTAATGGGGACCCTAAGTCTAACTTAGGGAAATTAAATAATTAAAATGTATTAATAAAACAGAGTGGGAATGATCTAGAAAGCAAAGATCAAGTCATGTTATAATCTTAGTCGTTGATTAGAGATCTAATCTCAGTTGTTGATATCGCAACGAGAAGACTATAAAGGACGACTTAAGGGTCATTTGCAAATAAACACAAAGTGAATCTTGAGATCAAATTCTTCTAACGGAGCAGTGCTCGGACAAAGATCAGATCTAAGTGATTCAGTGCAGTGAGGGGAAGAGGCATTTATTGGTCAGAGTGTATTCTCCAGGACCAAGAGTACATAGCAGAGAGGCAGAAGAACCAACAGAGGAAGCATTGTAGCCACCAAGAGGTGTGAAGCAGTCACTGGAAGGGGTGATGCAGGCCCATGCAGGGACTACGCATTGTTTCCAAGAGACAGTATGAGATTTTTCTAGAGATCGGGGTTTCTGAGTCAGGAGGGCTGAAACTTGATTTTCTGAGAGGAAGATCGATTCAGAGAGGAGGTGATGCACTCCATAACAATCCCCATGTAGGCCTACCCATATACTGCGTAGAGGCAGTGCATATGGAGCTAGGGTTTCGCCAGTTCAGATCCGGATCAGCTGGGACTTGAAATGTGAGGTAAAACTCGCTATATTTTTGTCTGTCGTGATTTCTCTGTACTAGATAGACAACAAGACATCCATAGATTGTATTCGAAAATTGTTGCTTAATAATACAAACCCCCAGATCTATTGCACCAGTTTTCCCGCATTGGGTTATTCCGAGGACTTAGTCCAAACAAGGGTGTCCTATCTGTGATTGATTTCTTGCTTAGTTTCCTTATTTCAGAATAATATTTAATTAAGTGTAGGTTGCTTCAGTAGTTTACTTCAATAATTCATGATGCATTCTGAATTAATTCTGTAAATGTAATTTACATAATAGGAGAAGTAAACTCAGATAGTTGCAGTGGGATTCCTAAGATTGTCAGATCTAGTAATTTTCACATGGTATCAGAGCATTTGATGTGAAACAAGAAGAGTGAATATAGCATTGAAGTAAAGGTCGAATGTAGCAACAACAAATTGAATCCCCATAGGGATTGCACAGTTCTAGCCAGGAGGGCTAATTTTTCGAGGTTGTCTCTCTCTGAGTGAGTCAACAAAGAGGTAGGACTTCCGGTTCGAGATTTTTTCGAGGCAGAGAGAGTAGCGCAGATCCTTCACACAGAGCTAGAGGGACACTTTTTTTTTGCAGGCAATTGTTGGGCAGAGAAGCATCAGAAGGAAGAAAAGAGAACATAGCAGGGAATTCTTCCTCAGTGAGTTCCTAGCCGAGGAATTCATTATTTTTCCAAGATATGAGAAACATATCTATGAGCTCCAGAAGGAGTGCGTAAGCCTGCCTAATGCTGCGCAGTAGGGGAAGAAGAGGAATTAGTTCGACAGTTTTTGCTGATATGGCATCTCATGGTATTAAAGATCGGGACAAGTTGGAGGGTTCCTCCAACTACATAATCTGGAAGGAAAGGATCCAAATCCTTCTGGATGAATATGATCCCAAGACATTTGTGGTGAATGTGGTTGTTGTACCTACAAATCCGGATCAACTTAAGAAGTACAAGTTTGATATGGAAAAGGCCAAGAGAATAATCCTTGATGGTGTTAAGGATCACATAGCCTCTCATGTAGCTGGCAAGAACACTTCCAGGGAGATGTGGGAGCCCTTGTCCTTGTTGTACGAAGGAAATTTTGAGTAGTGGAATATGTACTTGGAGAAAAATTTCCAGATGATCTAGATGCAGAAGAGGGAGCACATTGCTCCATTCCTTACGAGACTTTAGGAGATTCGAGACCAGTTGGAAGATGTGGGATCCACCACATCTTTGACAAATATGGTGAGGCTAGCCCTTAACGCAGTCACGGAGGAGTGGCAAGATTTTATCCAAATCATTTTGGGCAGGGCTACACTTCCTAGTTCATAGCATATGTGGTCAGTGCTTCAGGAGGAAGATTTGTAGAGAGATCTAGACAAAGGCAAGCTTGATTATAGCAACAAGAGTGGATCTAAGAATCCTGAGGAGGAGGAGAATGAAACCCTCGCATCGAAAGGGAAGCAAGGGCAACCGAGAAAGAAGAGAGATGTTTCGAAGGTGAAATGCTTCAGATGTGATGAGATGGGCCACTTTGCATCAGAGTGTCCTTTGAAGAAAAAGGACAAGGATGAGAAGTATGATCCAAAAGTTGTAGGCGCAAAGATCAAGCAAGATGAGTTCACCTTGAGTGCACATGCTTCTCCAGGTGAGAAGTGGGGTGATATTGGACTGTAGTTCACTTTGAAATTCAGTTGCGTAGGATCCTTGAGAGTCCACCTCATGGATCATTACCTTGCTACGAGAGCCCATATTAATAGTAGCGGGATGGAGGAGTTTTCAATGGGAGCCGAGGAGTGATGGAGACGACAGTTGCAGTAGGTAGCAACGCCTACTTTTGGAGCAGCACATAGCAGTAGTAGCACAATGCACAACAATGAAACGCAGTGCAGAGCAGTGTTGCGCAATACAGAGCAACAATAACACAGTGCATAGTACCAACAATGTAGTGCTTCAGAGGAACAACGTGGTAGTTATCAGTAGTTAGAGTCTTCAACACCAAGGTGCATCCACCGAACACTTGTTCAGTTTTTGGGTGATTTTAGTTGCTTCTCTCACCAACTGAGTTGCAATGCAGATGCAATGTTAGTAGTGGCAGTGCTAGAAATATAACAGATGCAACACTTGAGAGGGAGATGTAGTACAAATGCAGCATTGGAAGTGGCAGTGTCATGGGCAATGGTATAGTTGCAGCAGTAGTGCAAAGGTTGGTGGACAGTTTGTCAGGAATCAACAGCGCAAAGGATGCTTCATGGTCAGAGTAGTATGCAGCAGGCATGTTGTTAGATCACTTTCCTCGCTAAGAGGGACTGTTGATTTTTGGTAGCATTGGAAGTGCTCTAAGCCCCAAATTTTGTGGAGAGGCTTAGGCACCGGTATTCCAAAGAACCTACAAACCGTTTGTGAATATTATACTCGGATTATGTTTTATTGTAAAAATTAATTATTTTAATGGGGACCCTAAGTCTAACTTAGGGAAATTAAAAAATTAAAAGGTATTAATAAAACATAGTGAGAATGATCTAGAAAGCGACGATCAAGTCATGTTATAATCTTAGCCGTTGATTAGAGATCTAATCTCGGTCATTGATATCTCAACGAGAAGACTATAAAGAAGGACTTGAGGGTCATTTGGAAATATACATCGAGTGAATCTTGAGATCGAATTCTTCTGATAGAACAGTGCTAAGACGAAGATCAAATCTAAGTGATTCAGTGCAGTGAGGGGAAGAGGCAATTATTGGTCGGAGGATCTTCTCCGGGACCAAGAGTACATAGCAGAGAGGCACCAGAACTAGCAGAGGAAGCAGTGCATCCACCAGAAGGTGTGACGTAGGCCCACGCAAGGACTGCGCAGTTCCAAGTGACAATCTGAGATTTTGTTGGAGATAAGGGTTTCTGAGCCGGGAGGGCTGAAACTTGATTTTCCTAGAGGCAGATCAATTCAGAGAGGAGGTGACACAGTCCAAATCCATCCCCATGAAGGCCTACACATATACTGTGCAGAGGCAAGACATAAGGAGTTGGGATTTCACCAGTTCAAATCCAGATCAGACGAGACTAGTAGTGTGAGGTAAAACTCATTATATTTTTGTTTGTCGTGATTTGTATGTACTGGATAGCTAGCAAGGCATCCAGAGATTGTATGCAGAAGCCGCTGCTTAATAATACAAACTCTCGTATCTGCTGCACCAGTTTTCCCGCATTGGTTTTTTCTTAGGAATTAGTCCAAAATAAATGTGTCCTATGTGTGATTGATTTCTTGTTGAGTTTCTGTTTCAGAATCAGATTTAATTAAGTGTAGGCTACTTCAGTAGTTTACTTCAATAATTCATGATGAATTCTAAATTAATTTTGCAAATAATTTACATAATAGGAGAAGTAAACTCAGATATTTGTAGTAAGATTCCTAAGATTGTCATATCTAGGATTTTTCACACCAATCCTTCCAGGTGACCATCCCCCGAGACAACCTGACATTTTATTGCATTAAACCATTAGTCGCTCCCATGAAATGGGCATGCATGCGACTAGGACCCTCCAGTCGCTCCCACAATAAAGGCATGCCTGTGACTGGGGGTTTTCCAAGTAGTTATGTGCTAGCAACTCCAGATTCTATGCCACTTTTTCAGGGCCAAGAATCAGGCCATTGCCCACAACTCCATGAAAATTCTAGGAATGAAAATTAACATCGAAAAAATGATACAAATGCAAATACTTGAACAAGGACTTGAATGGACCCTTATTAGCCATGAAATACATTTCGTCAAACATATCACAAATTTGAATTCTATAGGTTTCGATAATAGATCTGAACACAGGGGTCTCATAATTATCTAAGAATCGTCAAGAAGGATTGATGCCTTCTAACATTAGATGCATTATCATATATTGGGTCATTCATTCATTATTGTTTCACATACTAATCAAAACATGATGAGATCCATACATCATAACTATGGTAAAACATGCTTATAACCAACAACTTACCAGAGATATATTAATGAGGAAATAACCATTAAAGCCACATAACATCAAGTACCTTTACTCATGAAAATACCAAGGGAAAAATAACTCTCATGAAAATATGAAAATTCAACCAAGTCAGGGACTTCCATGTACCACCTGACCATATACTAGGTTGAACCAAATCTTTATTTCATCTAGTTATCCCTGTGCCATATTCCAAGCATGAATGTGGGATCTCATGAAACACATAAAACACAACCAAACCTGGGTTCCAGAGGCCAAAACACCTCAACCCTCAGCCACTGATTCCACCTCACAGTCGGACATCAATAACCATCACTAAATATGTCTCCATCCAACTTGTCTAGGGCTCCAAAGCATTTGTTCCAACCTAGCTTCCAAGACTAGTAACTCAACCCACAGTTATCGTCGGGCTCTAGAGAAATTTTCCAACCAAGGCTCTTGGACTAGTAACTCAACCCACAACTGTCGTTGGGCTCTAGAGCGTTTATCTAACCAAGGCTTTAGGACTAGTAACTAAACCCACCAAGGGCTCCAAAGCATTTTTCCAACCAAGGCTCCAGGACTAATAACTCAACCTAAGTTGTTACAGGGCTTCCAGAGCATTTTTCCAACCAAGGCTCCAAGACTAATAACTCAACCTAAGTTGTTACAGGGCTTCCAGAGCATTTGTCCAACCAAGACTCCAGGACTAGTAACTCAACCCAAGTTGTTATAGGGCTTCTAGAGCGTTTGTCAAACCAAGGCCTACATGAACTAATAAATTAACTCATAGCCAAAGGAATATGAGAACCAAACAAAAACAGAAGGAAAGAAACCCACAACACCATGGCTATCCAGGAAATGGAAAATCTAGGAAAAACCACTGTCAATCCAGGAAATTATCCATGCCAATGACAGATCACGACATGTATGTTCCATGCATGTGAAAACTAACGAGGAAATCATAACTGCAAGAAAAACTTGTTGTAGTTGTTGATCCTGATGTCATCTTGTGCTTTCATGCTATTCCTTGCCTTCTTGTTCCAAAATCCCAAGTATGCCACACTTCTCCAAGAGTGCTCCAAGAAAACTAAGTATCCAAGAGTATGAGTGAGAGAGAGAGAGAGAGAGAGAATAGAATGAGAGCTCAAAAACTGAACTGACAAAAGTATCAACTAAAAAAATCCCATGAAGTGATCCTCGGAAGCCTTTTTATCAATGAGGCCTCTATTTTCTTCAATTTTCCATTATTTTCCTTCAATTTCCTCCTCACATGCAGCATGTGACCTTTCACCTTCCTTTGCTCCTAATTTCAATAATTTTCATAAATTAAATGCCAATTAATGCCCCATGCCTTTCCAAAGCCTTTTCCATTGCCTCTGTAAATATCCTTAGCCATAATAAACCAAATGAACACCCAATAGGATGTTTTATCACCATTTAACTTGGAATACATGTCCCATGACCTTGGTCTTATATTTTTTTACATGGATTTTTAACTAGGGTTGTTACATTTTAGGGTGATTTTTGCACTGAAATCAACCCTTACTAGGGCATCAAAAACATTGTTCAAACCCTTGAATGCTACCTCGAATCTGCCTTCTTCTCAACAACCTATGGCAGTCTTACTACCATACATAGTGCACCCTATATCTGTACCCTTGCATGCACTGTTGGGACAAACTTGAGGGCTAATCCAGGGTGATTGTATATGTATTGAGAATATCTTAACTAGGGATTCAATATTTTTTGTCCTAATTACTTTACAACTAACTATTTTCCATACAAACTTCACCATCATGAAGAAAACAACTCTGCCTTCTTAGATCCTTCATCACGACTCCAAGAATCCATAGATTTGGCCACAATCTTTGACTAAAAACTATGTTGAGCATACAAATCTATGTGGCCTCCCTCTATTAGGGTTACCCCAGTCACCCTTGAGCCTTGGTAACATCAACATTTCCCTTAAATCTTAGCTCGGTTACTTTAGGATTTGTGACCTCCTTTCTGCAGTATTTTAGGCATTGTAACCATCCAAGACTAAGTGTTATGACCCTCTAGAAAACCTATAGTAGGGTCTTGAACCTCTTCTCCATATCTGAACTAATGTGGTATGTTCATGCTAAGATTTGTGCCCAAATTATTCCATGGGCAGACATTCTAACGCGTCCAATCCAACACTTAAGACAAAGAACAAAAATGGTCCTCCTCTTCTAGTTGATTCGACTCCTCTAGTTATCTGCGACACTCTTGTGCTTACTCCCTTATGGTGATTATGACCTCCTTAGAAACCCTTCTCGCCCTTCAAGCTCAACCTCCACTTAGGACTACATTATGTCTAGCTTCCATGATCAAATGATCTCTTCACTTGATAATATATCCTTCCCTTAGGACTTTTTAAATAGTTCTTCCTTAGGCCTCTTAGGAACCCTCTAGATATTAGCGGTTTTGTCCACTCAGACCTAGGAAATATTAATTTTCTTTTTATTTCTTTTTTAGATTTAAAACCCCTTCTTAGGTCTAAAGCCCCTCTACTTGGGTTCTTTACCCACAAATCCTTTTTGTGACCAAACTTCACAAACCCAACTGGTAGGATTGTGGAGTACCTCCGAAGCTACACAATTAAATAGTCCCTATCAACAAGGGAGGTACTTCCACTACTTAGAAGTATACATCATCATCACTGGTGATGCTAGCCCATGTGGCATCAACCACTACATCATACCTTGTAGGATGGATCACATTGTCTTTGTAGTGTTTTTGCCTCATCAAAACTTAAAGATCTCAAACTTCCATAAGGCTACTCTCTTTGAAGCTAGACCCCCTCTGACTCTACACAATATCATTTGGCTCAACCTACTTCCATTGTGCACACTTTGATCCACTAGCCCTTCAAAGTAGCTATGATTCAATTTTGAATTTTCCACAAAATATAAGAATTGGGTTTGGGTTTTAAAATCTCATACCCAAACACACTCAAATGCCACAACCCTTCTAACTTTCACTTTGGAATAACAAACATCAATGAATCAACTAGAGCACATGACAATTTTTAACTTTTCAAGCCCACTACATGATATATTGCAAACTAGAATACAACAGTATTAGGGATATCGTACCAGGGATATTGGCCCTACATACAACCATGATAAAGGACATAACTAGGTCTTGGTTTCAGCCACATTGACAACCAATCTACCCTGAACAAGACACACTTGAACTATTTGTTGATGTGGTACCCCACAATCCTTCCAGTTCATGTGCCCTGAACACATATAATAGGTCCTCTTTCCTCCTAATTATTGATCACTCCAACCAACCATTATTAATGAACACAACTCCTTTTGTGTCACTAAACTTTGTCCTCATGATATACCCATTAGATTCCTTCTAGATCCATTAAGAAATTTTCACATTGGGTCTTTTGGATCTGCCCTTTCTTCACTGAAGTTTGGCTCATCGATCTGCGACTTGTGAACTAGGGCTCCATAGGTCTACGTCCTAATAAACCATGACTCCTTTCATGAACTCTACGTCCTAATAAACCATGAATCCTTTCATGAACTTGTACTTGGAGTTTGCATCATGCACTACGGAAAAACATTGTTCACAATTCCATTTGTGAACAATGCTCCCATCTTCCAGATCTTCCCACATGTAAGCCTTCTTCTCACTTTAGAGAGCTGATCCTAGGGCCTATAAATATACCCTACCTCTCGGATGCAAAACCTCTTCTATCATTGTTCTTAGGGCCACTGAATATGTCCACACACATTCACTACTTGATTGATCTAGGGCTCAAGTATTTGTCTACTTATAGTCAATACTTTGAATGATCTAGGCACCTCCAACCAACCTTCTTATCTCTGATTTTTCAACCCTAAACCAGAGAACTAGGGAACATATATCATTGTTTTTCAATCCTTAACCAACTCCTCTAAACCAACACTTTCTCCTAGAAAAATTAGTCATCCAATCTCTCATATTCCCTTTGTGATTGTGGCCTCTTGTAAACTTGAACATTTGTGCAATACAAGACTTAGGGGACAAATCTGAGGGTGATTTTGTGCATTGAAAGCAACCCTTAATAGGGCATCAAAAACATTATTCAAACCCTAGAATGCTACCTTGAGTATGCCCTATTCTCAATACCTTATGACAATCCTACTACCATACATAGTGCACCCTACTTTTGTACCCTTGCATACACTATTGGGACAAACTTAAGGGTTAAACCACAGCGACTGTACATGTATTGAGAAAACCTTAACTAGGGATTCGATATCTATTGTCCTAAATACTTTAGAACCAACTCCTTTCCATAAAAAAATCTCCATTGTCAAGCATGCAACTCTACCTTATTAGATCCTTCATCACAACTCCAAGAATTTGTAGATATGGCCACGATCTTTGACTGAAAACTAGGACAAGTACACATATCTCTGAGGCCTCCCTCTATTAGGGTTACCTTAGTCACCCTTAAGCCTTGGTCACATCAACGTTGCCCTTAAATCTTAGCTCAGTTCCTTTAGGAGTTACGACCTCCTTTCTGCAATAGGTTAGGCCTTGCGACCCTCTAAACAACCTATAGGAGGGTCTCTACCCTCTTCTCCAGATATGAATTGATGCAGCCTGCTCATGCTCAGGATTGTGCCCAGATTATTCCACGAGCATACCTTCTAACTTGGCTAATCCAACACTTAAGAAAAAGTACAAAAATGGTCCTCCTCTTCTAGCTAAGTCATCTCCTCTAGATGTCTGTGACACTCATGTGCTTGCTCCCTTATGGTGATTACAACCTCTTTAACAACCCTTCTTTGCCATTAAGCTCAACCTCCACTTAAGACTACATTGTGACTAGCTTCCACGATAAAATGAGCTCTTTATTTGATAATCTAACCTTCCTTAGGCCTCTTAAGAATTCTCTAAATCTTAGGGTTTTGTCCACTTATACCTTAGGAAATATCAATTTTCATTTTTATATTTTAAACCCCTTCTTGGGTTCTTTTCCCACAAAGCCTTTTTGTGACCAAACACGAACCCAACTCCTAGACTTGTGGAGTACCTCCCAAGCTACACAATTCAACATGAGACACATGGAATTGCCGCAAGTCATGATTCACAATATTCAACAAAGTTGTAGCACATAAATATCATTAGGTTTGTAGTGAAATAACCATAGGGTGATGTTGCATCAACAATGCCACAACAAATTAATAGTAAGGTGGTGTTCTAGCAATCATGTTGTAGCAACTTAACAACGAAGTGATGTTGCAACAATGATGTCACACCAATGTAATAGTAGTATAGTGTTGCAACAACACAACTACAAGACATTGTTACAACAAACTTATTTCATTTTCTAAGCTACTAACTGAAATCATTCGATGCAGATTACTTTTGGATAATGATGCTCCTACAACAATGGCATAATTAGGATAATTAGTAGAACCATCATTAACACCAATGGTATTATTGGCATTTTCATTATGAGTTGAAAGAGTATTGATGACCATAGTTGTTAACCTAGATTTTTGTGGTTTATACCTATTTTAGAGATACACACTGGTTGTAATGACACAATATTCCCTTGATAGGCCCTCATTCTTCTCAAGTGGCTACTTGTTCCATTTTAGAAATAATTATCAAAACAATCATATTCAAGACTTCAACGACTATAATGGATTTTCTTTGATGGAAATGTCAATGCCTTCACTTTGTATGTACTTGATTTACACACTCCAACTTTTCCATATACCTTTCATCAATCTATTGTAAGCTTTTACTAGCTAAGACTATTTATATTTAAGGGGGACTTTCAGTTTTTTAAGTAATTTGTTTATTGTTATTGTTTGTAGTGATATTAATGTTGTGAACTTTATTTTTTTTTTCAATAATTGTTTTACAAAAGTTTTTCCTAATTATATTATATTAGTATTTAATTGTAAATAGTTCTTGAAATAGTTATTTTTTAGGGAAACTAAGTTGCATATTATAAAAACTTGAATATGCATTTACTTTATTATAACCCAATTTCCCTATAAATTATCTAATTATTATTTTATATTTTTCAATAAATATAAATTTTGACTAATAATTTACTAATCTAATCTCAAAAGAAAGTATCAAAACTTCATTAATATTCTTTTTAACCATTATACCACTCATAGTAAAATCAAATTAATATATCTCCTTTAACCATTATAATAAATAAAACCACAAATATATTTATAAAACCACATAATATTTAATATTTAGATCATAAAACTTTCTTGAAATTATTTACTTATATTTTTTCATATATATATATGTTAATAATACTATTTAAATATTTGTCTAAATTTAACATGTATATAGTGACATATTCAGATCATAAAACTTTTTTGAAATTATTTACTTATATTTTTTCATATACATATATATTTATATGTTAATAATACTATTTAATTATTTGTCCAAATTTAACATGCGAATAGTGACACTATTTTGAGAATTCGTTAATAATTGTTTAAATTGAATAATGTTGGTTTTTTATATACTATATTCTAAACCATATTTCAAACATATAGATTCGTAGTTTTATTTATTTATAAATAAGATTTGTCAAATAACTTTATACGCATTTTACAAAGTTAAAAATCCAGATTAAGAATATTCCCAAACGTGGAATTTCAATAACCTAGACTTCAAACTTTGTATCGAAAATATATTTTCTTAATTTCCAATTAAAACCGATTTTTCCTATCAACGCAATTTCGAAGCATTCGAAAACCGCTTTCAACTCGAATATCAATCGTTTAAGTTATAAAGTCACAAAACCGCCTTGATTGCTCTGAATTTTGTGCTCTGCCCTTTGAAACTACAAAAGCACAAATCTGCCTAGATTGCTCTGCATTTTGTATACTGGGGAACCGCCCAATTAACCTATAAAAGCACAAAAGCACAAACTGCTTAGATTGCTCTGACTTTTGTATACCGCCCGTTTAAGCTCTAAAAGCACAAAAGCAGAAAACCGCTTGGATTCCTCTGAGTTTTGTTAACCGCCTAAACTTTTCTAGAAGCCTTGAGATGCGATGCAATGACGGTGGATTTGAAGATAAACAATTTTTTTTTAAACGGACATGAGCAGAAATTAGAACTTGAGGTGAGGTTGTTACTGTTTGAAAGTAGTGGTATAAAACATTTTTGGAGAGCAGACATTGTCATTGGTAGCAGTTTCCTCTCATCTTCTTCTTTATTCTGCAATATATTGGCTTCCTTTTGTCATTGTTTGTTTAGTTCACCGCATGGCCGTGCATTTTCGTGTTTTTTTCCTATTTGTGGTTGATCTGTTATTCTTGATTTATGTTTTTGTGTGCATCTGCATTGTTTCTCAGCCGATTTTATTTTGTTGTTTATGTAAAAAAAAAAGATGAACGGATGGAAATGAAACTCAGGATTTCAGATATTTTTGGAAGAATGATCACTGAATCAGTAGAAGCTGGTGTGTTTATTTTTGGTTTATTTATTTTTTTATTAGATAGATATTCTCATAGTAACAAGTTACCTGTTAAATGAGTATACACAGTCCAGACAGATTTTCTGTTTTCTTTGATTTTGGGAGAGTTTAATAGATTTTATTATTTCCGTTTCAGGTAAATTACAGGGTATTTTATGTCCAGGAGAAAGTTATTGGAATTTCAATGGAGAGAGCCATTCACCGAATTCTGAACTCACGCACTGCTTTTGGTAGGTCGCCTGCTTATCCAGGTTTTGGCTCCGTCAATTTTTTAGGGGTTTATATACTGAAATCAATTTTCACTGTCTTCACAAGCTGGTTTGCTTTTTAATACATTTTTAATACTGGTTCGCCCATAATTTTTATTTATGCAACGCATTTTCGGCGCAATCTCTGAGCTCACTTTCTCAAGCAGTATTTATTACCTTATGCTCTTTTATCTGTTTGTTGGTTTGCGATTAAGGTAGAAATTAAAGAAATAAGAAGCAGAAAACATAGCGTGCATTCAATATTTATTTGATGTGGACGTCTAGTCGACCTCTCTGCGTGGAGAGTTAGTCGTTCTAGTTGGTGCACCGTTCCATAATCAAACTCAACGCTCGCGTCCAGCACAGGTACGGACAAAGTCTGTCAATTCTGGCATTTCTATTTGCCGTAGTCTTCTCAGGCAACGTTTTGGCTCAGAATGGCAAAGATTTTTAAAAAATTTGGCAAAGATTTTATCAGAATCATGTTTACAGTTGTGAAACTTTAGTATTTTGAGTGCCTTAAGGATTTTTGGTAGTGTTTCCACTGTCAAAAATAGATTCCAAACACTCCAACTACTTGATTTCTTGAATTTTACTTGCCCGGATTTCGACATTAAACTGCCATCCGAACTGTTTCGTTGCCTAGGTAGACAACTCCTTTCTATTTTTTTTTAAGGTTATTCCATCTTTGAGCTCAGGTACGGTCACAGTTTGTCAATTCTGCATATATTTTTAGGGTTTTCTCGGTCAAATTTAATATGAAGCTCAAACTTCATCTCAATAATTTACATTTACATTTAGAGTGTTGAAAGGGAAAATAGCACGGAACTAATAGATTTTTATGTTTACAGCAAACTCAGAGATTAGAACTGACCCGTACTAATGGTGCCAGCCATAGCTGTTAAATAGTTTGTACTTGTAGCCTTGTAGGATCCTCTGGGTTTTAATTTCACGTTTCATTTTATACTCGTAAAATTTGAGATGGACTTTCTTTACTGACTTTTAAGCGGTTAAATATTTTAAAAATGAATTAAATTAAACCTAGAGGATATTTTGGTATTTACAAATGAAAGAACTCTCCTGATCCAAAGAGTTTTATATTTATATATATTAATTCAGGGAAAAATGATAAAAAAATAAAATGTGAAAGATTGACTTAAAGTTATTGAAATGTTAATGAATTATTATGGAATATTTAATTAATTTTTTGTTATTATTATTATTTTTAATTAAAATAAGGTTATTTTAAAATTAATAATATATATATATATATTTTAAGATTATAATAAGTTTATTATAAAATTATTTTGAGGATAGTTCAATAGATTGTCATTAATGTGGTTGGACATTTGGTTAGTTTTGAATAGTTTTGAATTATTAGGTTAAGGTGTACTAGTTTATGTTGACTGCTATAATACCATCTACAAATGTTAGGAAGCATTTTTTGGTTTCTCAATGAAGTTTCCCTTCAGAAAAAATACACTATAAATTCAAATATTAGAATTTATACATGGAAATGTAGATAATATATTGATGTGTGATTTAGGTTGAGAGTTATTGTTGAGCTAGTATTTAGAGAGATCATGTCTATGAATCTAGGTTAATTGTGAGTCATTTTATATGTCACAAGATGCTAACAAATGTGTTGAGTATTGTATAGTTAATAGAACTTAAGGTTACTAATGCTAGTTCTATATTTTTTTTTTTGGAAATATATATCTATATTAACTATTAGTTTTGCCTAACTAGTTGTTAAGTCATTTAATCTTTGGCCACAATTATATTTGGCTCTCTTATAAAATCACATGACCTTTAAAGAGGCCAATATGTACTTCAAGAATCAAACCTTTGTACCCAATATATTACTAGGCCCACTTGACCAACCATACAAGCTTTCATTGAGAATAATCATAACTTAAACTTAACAAATAAAATTGTAAATTAGTGTCTATGGGGTCTTAGTTAAACGGTGATGAGACGGGCTGTTGTAGCACTCATCACAGGTTCAATTCCCTTCCCGATCGGGGTGATGTATGTAGACATGTTATGAAAATGGAGTTAAAAAAAAAAAAAAAGTGAAAAAAGTGAAAAATTGAAAGGTACTACCAAACTTACAAAAAAATAAATAAATTGTAAATTAGTACATCAATGAAACTTAATCAAAACTAAATTAGTACATCAATGAAACTTAATCAAAACTAACTTTCCTATTAAGTTGATTCATTTTTTATAAATAGATATATATGTGAGAAAATTCTATATAAACATATATAGTCTACTTTAACATGGTATTTGCTAAAATATTATTAGCTTATAGACTAAGAGTGTAATAGTTTTGTAATTTTAGACAATTTTGTAAATGCCATGATGACAAATAGCCATATATTATAGAGTTAGATAATATATTTGTAAATGGCATGACCACAAATAACCATAAACTATATATGATACCATATCTATGCTTAATATAAGTGAGGTCAACTAGCTAAAGCCTTATTTACATTCTTGAAACCCATGTTCAAATCTCATAAAAAAAAGTAATTTATATTGTGGAGGTTTATGGTAATCTTAAATTTAAGTGTTAAGTTAGGAAAGAAAACAAGTATAATGAATAACTTAGCAATGATGTATCTAGATGAGTTATCATGGACCAACTGCATGTGGTGGGACCAACAACCAAGTAGGGAGATTTATAAGGCCCTTATGTATTGGAAGTTCGATTAAAGAAATAAGTAAAATTATGAGTATTTACTAGGTATTGTAACAAATTTCTGTACGGTCATAATATTTTAATATGAAAATATCAACCAGAAGCCTTGAAGTGATGATCAATTTTGAAGACAAAAACTCAAAACATACTTAAGTAGATATGTTAACTTGAGAAATTGAAAATTTGTCATAATTAAGCTTAAATACTTCATTCTAAATGCTATTCTTAAATATGCATTAAATGCAAATTAATGTAGCATGGGAAAATTAACTTTTTGTATTTTATGTCTTTTTAAAATCAGATTCTATCATATGCTCAAAGCTTTATTAACACAAAAGTCAAACTATCACAACAATACAACTTAACATATCACTTATAAAAACTGAACAGGGACATAGGGATTGAAATTAAAGAATGTAAAATAATAAGAATAAAATAGCCTTAACAAAACTGAATCGAAAAATTACCACATAGGAATTGAAATTAAAGAATGTAAAATAATAAAAATAAAATAGATTTAACAAAACTGAATTGACAAATTACCACATTGGAAATTTTCCCAAGTTCCCCGTCCTTCATTGGTTCTTTTACCACTCTCTTTAATCAATTTAATTATTTGGGTTAGAAGTCTTGCCCATGTTGTATCACGTTAAATCGGTATGCGGTAAGTATCATCATGACTGAATTCGGAACTGAGCATTGCTTTTCATAGGTCGCCTGCTTATCCAGGTTTTGGCTCCGTTAATATTTGGGGTATTTATATGCTAAAATCAATTTTGACTGTCTTCGGCCACGTTTCTTCAGGTTTGCCCATAATTTTATCTCTAAAAAGGCAATTTCAGCCCAATATGTTCACCGTTCACTGCACTTTTAAGAGAGTTTGAGCAATCTGAATTCATTACTTTCTCCTGCTCTTTTATCTGTCCGGCGTGCTGTTTGGTGGGTTTGCGGTTCAGGTGAAAATTAAAAAAATAAGGAGCAGAAAACATAGTTTAACCGTACATTCAATATTTATTTGATGTGGACGTGGAGTCGGTGTGTGGGCGTAGAGATTCGGTCGTTCTAGTGCAACCTTAAATCGCCGGTACCTAATCAACGAGCCGAGCACAGGTACGGATAGAGTCTGGCAATTCTGCCAATTATATTTTTTGAAGTTTCTTCTCTGCCAAAATTAATATGACGCTCCAACTTAGATCACAGGTACGGATAGTCTGTCAATTCTGCATTTCTATTTTGCGGGTTTTTCTCTGTCAAAATTAACATGAGGCTTCAAATGGCGCCAGCCTAACGGGTTAAACAGTTTTG
The DNA here is from genome assembly GCA_034641835.2 of Pinus albicaulis. Lineage (NCBI taxonomy): Eukaryota > Viridiplantae > Streptophyta > Pinopsida > Pinales > Pinaceae > Pinus > Pinus albicaulis. The sequence goes on from CM076571.1 coordinate 801,391,397, forward strand.
GTAGATCCTCTAGGTTTCACATTTCATTTTATACTGGCAAGTTTGAGATGAACGGGATGAACTATAGTTACTTTAAAACTTTAAGTGATTAAATAATTAAAAAATGAATTAAATTAAACGTATAAAGGATATCTGGTTTATATATATATGATGAGTTATTTTAAATTATAATTATGTTTAAAAATAACAAAATTAAATTGACATGTTAAGGATATATATTATGATAAGATCATTATAAAATTAGTCTAAGCGGTTAGTTCAACAAAGTGTCATCAATGTTGTTGGGATGGTTAGTTTTGTGTTCATAGGTGTTAGAGATGAATCTCGGTATTAGGTGTACGTCTATGTTGACTACCAATGATACCATCCATGAATGTTAAGAGCATCTTTTAGTTTCTCAGTGAAGTTTTTTTTGGAAAAAATCACCAAGTTACCTATTCACCATAGATAAAAAAGAAAAGAAAAAATCACTATAAATTTAAACTTAAAAATTTTACTTGGAAAAGTAGATAATTTATTGATGTGTGATTTAAGTTTTGAGTTATCGTTGAGCAAGTATTTAGTTTGATCATGCCAATGAATCTAGGTTAATTACGAGTTGTTTTATATGTAACAAGATGCTAACAACGCTTGCATATTGTATGGTTAATATAACTTGAAGTTACCAATGCTAGCTCTTGAATTTTTCTTTTTTGGAAATATATATGTATATTAACTATTAGTTTCACCTTATCAACATTGACATGAGAAGTCATTCGATCTTTGTCCAAAATCATATTTGGTTCACTTGTAAAATCACATGATCTCTAAGGGGCCAACATGTACTCGAGGAAGCAAACCTTTGTGCATGGGATATTACCACCCTCACTTGACCAACCATACAAACTTACATTGACACAGTTATAACTTAACAAGTTAAATTGTGAATTAGTACATCAATCTTGACATATAAAACTGACTTCCTTATTAAATTGATTCATTTTTATAAATAGATATATCCATGATTAAATTCTACATAGACATATGTAAATTTATTTAGATGTTCTATGCTTGATGCAACTTTACTTTTATTACAGCAATCACATAAACAGTTAAGTAAAATGCTGATAGAACATACCAGTGGATCTATAGAAGACAAACCAGAAACAGGAGAATGTGTTGGTGCGTTACGGCGGTCAGCAGGATGCTTCAACCAGCAAAGTCTTCTTGGTTGGCCAACCCAGAATGTGTCACAACAGTCCTCAAATCAGTCACCTAGTCAACTCAAAGTCAACCCAAAAAAGTCAATGCTGTCCAGAAAAGTCAACGCAAGGCAGCAACAATAAAGTCAACGCAGCTCCACCTTCGGTCAACCTTTTGACCTCGATTTTTCTGCCAATGAGTACAGCCTTCAAAAATCAAACTCTCCACCAAATTTCAACCAATTCGGACCATGCGTTGACCAAAGTCAACACTGGTCAAACTTTCCTAGAAACCCTAACTGCAGAAATTTCGTCCTTTTTCTAGCTTCAACAAGTTCGTCCTTTTTCCCACGTGAGAACTGCTTCTCAGATGCTCGTATCCAATCAGTGGAGATGTGTGTGATGAGTGAGTGAGTGAAATGCTCTCCAACATCGACTGTATATATATCCATCATTGTGGTGTGTGACACATCTGCTGTGGGTGTAAAACCTTCAGGCCAATTTTAACACTCCCTCTCAACTAGGGAGAACTCCATCCACCTATGCAAACAAACATCGTGCGTCATCCCGCCGTAACTTGCTTTGCTGGCCTCTTTATTTCAGAACAAAAGTGGGTCAGTCACAAAGACATCATCCCCTCGCTGACAGATTCAGCCCAGAGGTCTGAAACTTTTATCAGACTCAAAGAGTCTCATACCAACCCGAAGTTGGTTTACCTGACCCGAGGTCAGTTGGAGGTCCGAAACCTCACTATACTTGATCCCAGATCAAGTGGTTGGACCGTGCCATCCTAGATAGAGAGTACGGCAATCTTTGATGCATCCATCAGTCTTTGCTACTAGTCTCTAGCTTTTCCCATCTCATTGGCCAAATGAGAGGTACTTCCCATGAGCCCTGAACTCAATGGGTAGGATGCATACGGGGCACAGATAATGAGAGGTGAACCAACTCAAACATCATAACGGTGGGGCAGAAGCACTACAAGGTTCGACAAGCCTAGCCCCGTGAGTGCTTATAGCTCTGAGAAGCTATCCTCAAAGCCCCCCAGAGCTCCCAGAGCTCATCGTCCAACAAGACCCACATCATAGGGTCGTTCCACGATACCAAGACTCTCACGAAAGATTAGGAACTTGACCTTCCTAGGGGCTTTGTGAGAATATCCGCCACCTGCTCATTAGTTCCTATATGATCAAGCCTTACGGTGCCTCGCTGTACCATATCCCGGATATAGTGGTACCTGATATCAATATGCTTGGATCGATCGTGGAACACTAGATTCTCGCACAAGCGAATCCCACTTTGGTTATCACAAAGTATCACGATGATATCTAGCACATGTCCAAACAACTCACTAAAGAGCTTTCGCAACCAAACTGCTTCACAACAGGCCATACTTGCTGCAATGTATTCGGCCTCGGCGATGCTCAAAGCCACCGACTTTTGCTTCCTACTCACCCATGAGATCGAAGCAGAACCAAGATTGAAGCAGCATCCCGATGTGCTCTTACGATCCACCACACTGCCAGCCCAATCGGCATTAGTATATCTAAGGAGTGTCACGCTCCCAGCAGTGTATCTCAGCCCATGGTTTATCGTGCCTCGAAGGTATCTCAGAGGATTCCTAGCACCAACCCAGTGAAAGTGATGAGGTTCAACCAGCTATTGACTCAAAGTGTTCACTAAGAACATCAGGGCCCCTACAAGTTGACGATACTCAGTAGGATTTGACAATACGGGCCCAGCAACGCTGCCACTCAACTTCTTGAAGTTGAGTTCCATTGGTGTTGACACGGACTTGCAGTCCACCATACCAAATCTTTCTAGAAGCTTCACAATGTATTTTCCTTGAGAAAGGAAAATCTCGCTAGGTCTCTGCTAGACCTCCAGGCCTAGGAAGTAGTGCATCAGTCCTAGGTCCTTCATCTCGAACTCAGCAGCGAGCTCCCTCTTGCACTGATGAATGAGAGGATCAACACCTGTTAGGAAGAGGTCATCCACATACAGCACCAGGATGAGAGGCTTTCCCTTGACAACCTTGAAGTAAGGGTTCGGATCAGCATTACTTCGAGTGAAGCCCAACTTCATCAAGTAGCTATCTGTCCTCTCGTACAAAGTTCTAGGTGCTTGCTTCAGCCCATAGAGGGCCTTCTTCAACTTGCAGACATGGGTGTCCCGATCCTGGACTTCGAACCCCAGAGGTTGCTCCACATATACCTCTTCCTTTATTGCACCATGCAGAAATGCGGTCTTCACATCCATCTGATGAAGACTCCATCCTTGTGTAGCGACAAGGGCTATAATAGACCGAATGGTGGTATATCGGGCCACGGGTGCAAATATGTCATCATAATCTATGCCTTCCTTTTGAGAGGAGCCACGGGCAACGAATCTTGCCTTGAACTTTTCAGCACTTCCATCAGATCCATGCTTGATCTTGTAGAGCCATTTCAAGGTGACCACTGCTTTTTCCTTTGGTCTTGGAACCACATCCCAGACATCATTCTTCATAATGGACTCATACTCTTCGTGCATAGCATCCTTCCAGACTTGATGCTTTACAGCTTCCTCAAAGGATTCAGGCTCGGATTGTACAATAGTACTCATGGCTGCTAGATACCCTTGGTATCTACTTGGCTTCTTGCTTTCATAGAATGTCCCCCTTGGGGTAGCATGTCCCTCAGCATCCTCGAGAGTGTCCCTGAGCCATGATGGTCTCTTTCCTAGTGAAGGAGGTGGATCAATCGGGTCCATCGGTCCTTCAACATCAGGCATTGTTTCATCCTTTGGTTCCTCTTGATTTCCAGGCCTTGCTTCATTATCTTCCTTAGATCTCGGAAGATTGACTACTTTCCTCAGGGAAGTATCTTCGTCAAAGGTGACATCGTGGCATAGCTCCACTTCCTTTTGACTAGGCACATAGACTCTATAGGCCTTCGAACTTTCACTATAGCCCAAAAACATTCCTTTCTTCCCAGAAGCATCCAACTTGCTCCTCTTTTTTTTTGGCACATGAAAGTAGACAGTACATCCAAAAACTCTAAAATGTGAGACATTAGGTTTCTTACCAGAGAAAACCTCTTCGGGAGTTTTGGATTCTAAAGCAGAATGCAGGCATCGGTTTTGTATGTACATGGCAGTGTTCGCAGCTTCTCCCCATAGAAACTTCGGTAGACCTTGGTCACATAGCATGGCACGGGGAGCTTCCACAATGGTCCGGTTCTTTCGTTCAGCAACACCATTTTTCTCGGGAGTATAGACAGTTGTGGTCTCCCTCTTAATGCCAGCTTCTCTGCAAAAGTCCTTGAACTCATTAGACTCATATTCAGTGCCATTATCAGTTCTCAAAATCTTGATCTTTTTCCCTGTCATATTTTCCACCAAGGCTTTGAATGTATGGAACCACATGAAAGCCTCATCCTTCTTCTTTAAGAAGTATATCCAGATTTTGCGAGAGAAGTCATCTATGAACGTCATATAATATGAACATCCTCCCAAGGATGTCACAAGCAGCATACCAGATAGATCAGAATGGATCAATTCCAAGATATCAGATGTCTTTGTGACACTAGAGGGGAAAGGTCCCCTTGTATGCTTTCCTTCGACACAACCCTTACATACACCTTCATGATTATTTGGAAACTCGGGCATCCCTGTCACCACCTTCCTTGCTTCGGGAAGGGCTTTGTAGTGAAGGTGTCCAAACCTTCGGTGCCATAGTTCAATCTGTCGAGTAGTATCACATGTCATTGCTCCCGGCGGACTTCCTCCAACCTGATAGAGTGTATCAACTCTAAACCCAATCGAGATAGCTTCCTTAAAGCTCTTCTTCCACATGAGCACCTTTCCATTAGTGAATGCCATGGCCGATATAGACACAAGGTTCTTCTTCAAATTTGGTACGTAGAGTACATCCTACAAGTGAAGGACTTGTCCTTGAGACAAGTGGGGGGTCACAGTCCCCGTCCCTTTCACGGGATATGTGGCATTATCTCCAAGGATAATTTCCAGATTAGCATTCTTCTCAGTCATATCAGAAAGTGCTTCCTTGAACCTAGTGATATGCCTTGAGGCACCACTATCTATCAACCAGACATCCATAGTGTCGGGTGGGGATGTAACAGAGAGGGTAGATACAAGAATGTATTCATTTCTTTTATCAACAACATGTGATTCCTCATACTTGGAGTTTCTTGACCTTTTGAAAGGTTGATCATTTCCGCCGGAGGAATCCTTCCTTTTTCCCTTGAACCTGTTGTTCCTTTGATTGCCATTCCTTCGGTTGTTGTTGTTGTCATCACTATCGGGAGAATCCTTCTTGAAAGGGCATTCTCTAGCATAGTGACCAGGTCTATGACAAGTGAAACATTTTCCCTTCCTGCTTTTCCCTTATTCTTCGGATCACCAGAGTTCTTCTTTCTAGAGTGAGCAGCGTATGCAGCGTTTCCTCCATTTCCATACTCCTTCATTCTTGATTCTTCTTGAATGCATCTTGACAGTACTTCGTCAAAGTCAGGTATCACATTATTATTTAGAATGGTAGTGTTGAACACATGCCATTTAGATGAGAGCCCTCCAAGTGCGGTGAGTACCATATCTCGATCAACTATTGTCTCCCCAATAGCTTGCAGATTGTTCCTGATTTCAGTCAGCTTCAGAAAGTATGATTGGATAGACTCATCCCTGCCTTTCTTCAGATTCTTCAATTGATTCTTGAAGAATAGTACTTGATTCGCATTGTTGGCCTTGAACATGAGGATCAATTTATCATACATCTCTTTGGATGTGCCCAACTCAGAGATGTAGGCCACCAGGCTTTTATGAATGGATTCCCTGATCATCAACTTTGCTTTGATCTCCCCCTTCTTGTACTTTGTTTTGGCAGCAGTAGTAGCAGTGGATGGAGGTTCTTGGATTTTACCTTGCACATAGTCCATGACATCTTGGTCTTCCAATTTGAGATCCAATATCATTTTCCAAGCATGGAAGTCATCCTTCCTAGTCAATTTGTCTTCCTCCTTGAAGCTATAGCTTGTGGAACCCATTATCCTTTCCAGTGATTGCTACAAATAGGGCTTTTCTTCACCTCAGCTCTGATACCATGTAAATTTATGTAGATGTTCTATGCTTGATGCAACTTTACTTTTATTACAACAATCACATAAACAGTTAAGTAAAATGCTGATAGAACATACCAGTGGATCTATAAAAGACAAACTAGAAACAGGAGAATGTGTTGGTGCGTTACGGTGGTCAGCAGGATGCTTCAACCAGCAAAGTCTTCTTGGTCGGCCAACCCAGAATGTGTCACAACAGTCCTCAAATCAGTCACCTAGTCAACTCAAAGTCAACCCAAAAAAGTCAACACTGTCCAGAAAAGTCAACGCAGGGCAGCAGCAATAAAGTCAACATAGCTCCAACTTCGATCAACCTTTTGACCTCGATTTTTGTGCCAATGAGTTCGGCCTTCAAAAATCGAACTCTCCACCAAATTTCAGCGAATTCGGACCATGCGTTGACCAAAGTCAACGCTGGTCAAACTTTCCTAGAAACCCTAACTGCAGAAATTTCGTCCTTTTTCTAGCTTCAGCAACTTCGTCCTTTTTCCCACCTGAGAACTGCTTCTCAGATGCTCGTATCCAATCAGAGGAGGAGATGTGTGTGATGAGCGAGTGAGTGAAATGCTCTCCAACATTGACTGTATATATATCCATCATTGAGGTGTGTGACACATCTGCTGGGGGTGTAAAACCTTAAGGCCAACCTGCACATATTTGAAATTATTAAAAATAAATTTAAAATAAATGTTTTGCTCATCAGATTAGGATCAATTTTATATCGATCTTACACCTCTCCGAAAGAGGAACCCAATAAAAATATTGGTATCTTCATCTGAGCATCACAACATGGAGTTTGGACCTAGTTGTCCAATTTTAACAACATATAGTCTAGTTTAATATCACAGTTGCTAAAATACTATTAACTTATAAAATAAGAAGTATAATGCTTTTAGTTCAATAAATTTAGACAACTTTGTAAAATTTTCCATAATGGCAAATCTATGTTACACGAGTTTTCAGGACGCGGGAACGAGTATCCGACAAGGCAAGAAGTTTTTCCCAAATTTACAGGAAACGTCAAGTTGGGAGCGGAAATAATATAATATATTAAAAATAAAAATAAAATAATTAATATATTTCCATCCAAATCTTGCCAATTAGGATTGGCTAGGCGCCTCATCTCCATTTAGATAGAAGGGCTTTCCATAAATGGGTTGATTCGCTTAGTTCCAAACCCATATCCAGATCTAGACCCAGAGGCATAACTTTCCCTTCGCAAAGTTCCATTACTTTAAGCAACACCCAAGCTGGCAACGTCAAATACACCCAAGTTTGCACTTATTCATTGCAGTGAAGTTTCCAAAACGTCAAAAAATTGTTGCAGTGAAGCTCCCAACGGTTTTGGAGCATTTCCTACCAGCTCCCAAGCTCCTAGGAGCGGGGGAGCTTGGGGTACGTGGTCTCCAATGCATGGGAGCGGTACCCGTGTAACTATGTGGCAAATGTTAATTTTCAGAGTGTCTTATGCTATTTCAATTGCTTTTAGCCCATTTCAATTCTTCAATTAGCAATCTTTTCAATAACAATTAATCTTTCCAATCATCATCAATAATTTAAGATCAACACATCAACAAGAGACACAAAAATTTGGTCAAAGTCTAGGGAAAAACCCCACAAGGGGGAAAACGCTTTGATCCCAATACAATATTATCTAGCAAAATTAACCCAACAACATTAAAAAATATTTTCCCAATATCAATACATATCAGAGACAACTTTCCATGTCTACGGTCAACTGCAGTCAAAAGTCAAAATTTAGCCCTAGAGCCCAACCGCATGGAGGAACGGCTGTGCATGCAGTTGAGACCTTCCAACCGCGCCCTTGAGCTTGCTAGCTTGCGGTTATAACTGAAAATTTCCTTTGACAAGCCTGCAGTTGTGACCCAAAACCCTAGAACATGTGCGAGCTTTGGACCCTGTATTTTAGGACCCATGTGAACCTTTTGCCTCGATCCAACCGCAGACCTGTGCGAACTAATCAATGAAGAAGAGGATGCTTGGTGATGTCCAAATGAGCTTGAGGTCTCTTGTATTTATAGGCTTCCAAAGGTGATCAGTTTCCTGTTAGGGCCATCTTGTCCAAATGTGCATATGTGGGCTTTTCTTCAAAAGTACACTTTCCCTTGTCCAAATTGAGCACTTCAATAGTAAAAATTGGTCCTCTCGAAAAGAAGAATCTCATCCCATGGTTGGAATTTTTCACTAAGCTACTAAAAATTAACACTTCCTCTCAGCTAGGGATAAATTCCAACTACATCATGTAATCATCATAAGTACCCTGTCAGCATCTCATATCCCATCTCTACTCGACTCTATCTACTGAAAACATTCTTGAATCTAAAGAAGAAAAATCATAGGGGAGCTTTAGCTACCACCCTCTATCCATTTGGGAGCCACTGCTACCACCCGAAATCACTGCCAGCGGAGAGCCAATGCTACGACCCAGGAAACCTCTATCGGCGGGGAGCCAATGCTACGACCCGGAAAACCTTTGTTGGTGGGGAGCCAATGCTACAACTCGAGAAACCTCTACCAACAAGGAGCCAATTCTACAACCCGAGAAATGTCTACTAGCAAGGAGCCAATGCTACAACCTGGGGAAACTATGCCAGCGGGGAGCCAATTCTACAACCCGAGAAACCTCTGCAAGCGGGGAGGCAATGTTACAACCTAGGAAACCTCTGCCAACGGGAGACAATGGCAGAACCCATGAAAACTCTGGCATCGAGGAGCCAATACTACAACTCGAGAAACCTCTACCATCGGGGAGCCAATGCTACAACCCGAGAAACCTTTGCCATTGGGAATCCAATGCTACAACCCGAGAAACCTCTGCCAATCCTCCTAACATGACCCATAAGAGTCAAGTGGTAGAACACCAGCATCCATAGCTTAAGCGGGACGCCACTTACCATAAATAGTAAGGTTTGTGCCTAACTCAAGCAGCCAACACCCATTGGCCAAATGGGTAGGAAATACAGATGCCAACTGGGGTATACTCTGCATAGACCAAGATAAGGGAGCAACATTTTCGACCCTATGGGTGATAGATAGGGGTGACACCCTATTGTCCAGAGATCCCTCAAACCTAGGAGCCCTACATCTCAATTCCTCACCCTGGGAGCTTAGATAAGGGGGGGGGGAAGAGTCGGCTCAGTGTCCTCGGTCAGCTTGAACCCTTGCTTGGAAGGGTCACATCAATACATGCTGCAATCTACTCATCAGTTGAAGTATGAAAAAATCTAGTGTGTCCATCTCTGTAAGTATTTCTTAGACCACAATCCTTCTTATGCTTGATCATTGGAGACCCGATTACCTGTTAGGGATAGATTGTCAATATATAAAATCAAAGTCAAAGTCAGACCTTGGACCAGTTTGCTTCTTGTGATATCAATCTTCACCAAGTAACTGTCAATACTGTCATAGTCTTGGTCTACATCAGCCTCTGCGCAAGCTAAACTCGCACTACTTGTGGAATTGCTTTGATGCAGTCATTCTTCCCAACTCATCCTATGAAGATGACTCGCTTGGCCTTCTGGAAATTTTCCTAGCCACCAACAATTGAATCCACCTTCTCCAACTAAATCGAACTTCCCTTTGAAGTTTCTTGCGCAACCTCACTGAGGAATAACTCGACTCTCCGACACTGGAAATCCACTGGAAATCAATTTTGCTACTCCCTCTCACTTCTGCTTTCCTTCTGGCTCGAACTCTTTTGCCCTGCTCAACTTCTGCAGCTGGACAACTCGATTTGCCAAGAAACTCGCTCTCTTTATGTGTCTATCTCCATCCCTATCTTCCTGCTTTTATAATCTCTCATTAGTGAACCAACGACCTTGATTAGATCCTCATCAACGACTAAGATAATCTAAAACTCAATCCATGTGATTTTCTAGAGCATTCTCACCTTTCCTTAATTAATTCCTATTAATTAACCAATTTTCCCAGGTTAGACTTAGGAAAATTTAAATGATGGTTAATTAATTTAATTAAGGTGTTTCACAAGCTTTTCTCATGAAAACTTTTCTGGGTTTTGAAGATCTCGTGTTCTTAGCCTCTCTGACACAAATTGAGACTAGAACACCCGCTCGGAGCTACAAAAATTAACACTCCTTCACGAAGAACGTGTTCTACTGTCTTCACCTGTAATATCTTCCCTCATGCTCCTCATGTCTAACATCTGTGATGACCTGTCATTGCCCACCAAGCTACTGCGCACACTCTGATTCATTTACTAACCCCATAACTGAACCATCTTGCATCTGCGCTGTTGCTGACACTGCATTGTGCCTCCCTGCAATGCTTCCAACTCTGATCTGCGTTGCAACTAAGAACCAAACTATGGATCCATTGTGGCTCTGTACTGGATCTACAACTATCTCCGGAGCCTCTAACTGCAACTAGCATCTGCATTGTCTACTGAGTAACTGTTTGCACCCTGACTGGTTTTGCACCCCTTAATAATCGACTACTACTAGTTTGTAATTGTCTCTAAAAACCGACTGCGCCTACTGACACTGATCTTGCTGCTACTGAAAAGTGTGGGCCCCTGCAACAATGGTAACGATCCACGAGGAAACACTAGTCCGATGCTATCCTCCTTGGACCCTGCCCAAATCTGTGCAACTCAGGGGACTAGAGTTCAAGGTCTCCTCACCTCTCTCCTGGAGGTATAGCAACATACTGTGCAAATTCCTCCATATTGGAGGATAACTCATCTATATCTACCAAAGTTGCAGTTTGTTGCTCCCCCTTTTTGTCCTTCTTTTTCTTGGGATATTGAGTGTTGTAGTGACCATACTCACCACACCTGAAGAATTTGATCTTCGACAAATCCTTTTTCTTCTTCTCTCCTCCCTTTAAGCCTTGTCCCTGACTGTGACCTTTCTTCGCCTTCCCTTTACAGGCAAGGGTCCTTCTCAACCTTTGATCCTTTTTTGCTACTACTGTTGGTAGTTGAGTCTTAGCTCCTCTTGTGTAAAATCACTCCACAATCATTCCCAATTAGGCAATCTGTCATGTCTAGTGACTCCCTGGACAAATGTTTTCCACTCTCGGGTAAACCCATTGAGTACTATTCGCACAAGTCGACTTTCCTCGGGTTTCTCACCTACAACTACAAGCTCATCCTGGACATCTCGAATCCTGCGCGAGATACGATGTTATGCCCTCACCCTTAATCATCTTTGTGGTCCTCAGCTTCTCCTTGAGAACCATTTTCCTGTTCTCTGACTGATCCTAGTATAACTTCACGACGACATCCCACATTTCCTCTTTCGTATTCTTCTCTACAATGTGCAGAACGATATGATCTTAGATTCCACCCAAGATCATCCTCTTGGCTTTGGCTTGATACTTCCTATACTTGTCGAAGTGGATTGGATTTGCCAGTATAGCTATGACTGCTGTCACGAACTCTTTTAGGCCATGTTCAACCAGCAGGAATATCATCCTAGCCTTCTAGATACCAAAGTTAGAGGCATCATCAAGTCTATCTTGATCTTTGAGACCTACTGCGACCATCTCTGTGAAATTTAAATACTGTGAAAACAAGAATCTCGTCCCTTTCCTACTTGACCCCTCTTTGCTACTCGCACTCCCATCTAGAATGCACAAATTTGCAACTTTTTGCCTCTGGAAGTCCTTTGGCACTCAAATTTCCTGCTAGTACCTAAACTGGGCAACTTGCTCAACCTTTCGGAAGTCCTTTGGAATCTGACACACGATTTGCTGCTCTTGCAGCTCGCATTTGTTGACTGGCACTACTACTACAACCTCTACAACTGGAAATCTCATATCTCTTGAAAACTAGATCTAGAAATCCTATGAGAAATCTAGAAATTCCTCAGTGTGTGTGCTTTTCTCTTCCACCAATGTTGATCTGCTACTGCTCGACTAGTTGCAAACCAACTACCGCCCAGATGCGCTCAACGAAGTGATTGATTTTCTCACCAACCTCCTTTACCTAGCTAATCCATTGCCTGCTGGAACTGCTACTTGGCAAATCGAACTTTTCCACCTGTCTGGATTTGGAAATCAAGTTTTCTGCCCAACAATTCGAACTGCCTAGATGGCCTATGCAAATCCTGAAAATTGTGCTCATAACTCCCTCCAAACACAAATTTTCCTTCTTGCTATTGAGCCTCCGATCTAATCAACAATGCTCTGATACTATGTGAAAAATCCTTGAAATGTAGCAACTGGAATTTATTCTTCTAACTGATTGATTATGCAGTTTATTTTGTTACGACAAAATAATGAATAAATCACACTGCAATTTCTTCACAATAAAAACATTGCGGAAAATAAACTGGAAACTGAGAAATAAATGCACACACAATAAAAATGACACCAATATTTTTGGACAAAAGTCCTTGGACAAAAGTCCTTGGAAAAATCCAACTGGGAAAACTAATGCAACAGATGAGGGTTTATTTTATTACATGCAACAGTGAAATCTGAGTACAATATCTGAATGCCCAAACTGGCAATCCTTAGCAAAATAATCTGCCCAAAAATAATAGTGAGACATTTTTATTGTGTGCATGCATCTATTTCTAAGTTTCCAGTTTATTTTCCGCATCGTTTTTATTGTGAAGAAATTGCAGTTTGATTTATTCGTTATTTTGCCGTAACAAAATAAACCACATAATTAATCAGATAGAAGTATAAATTTTAGTTGTTGCATTTCAATGAATTTTCACATGGTATCAGAACATTGTTGATTATAGATCATATGCTCAATAACACGAAGAAACATTTGTTCAGGTTTTTAAGAAAATTTGAATGCAAGCATTGTAGGACATGAGTATGGGTAGCAAGTCCAAACTGTGAAGGAGATTATTGTATTTTTCCAAGAAAGTCCAATTGAGGTAGCAAATTGTGGAAAATCCTCAAAGAAGGATGAGGTAGCTTCTTAGAAGCAGAAACAAGGCATAATGAAGCCCAGAGGACCATACAAACAATTGTTAGAAGTGGCCATGGAACCTAGTAGCTATGAAAATTCCTTGAATGAAACAACTAGAGATTTATCTTCTAACTATTAGCAGTTCACTTGTCTTCAATTACTTATTAATGACAAATAACGATAAATTCATTGATGCATTCTTCACAATAAAAACTTTACGGAAAAATACAATTCTCTCCTTCACGGAAATCCAGTGTAGCATATGAGGGTTTTAGTATATGCTGCTTTCTCTACAGTCCATAAATGCGCACTGCCTACACAAATAATTTTGTACAACCCTGAAATTGCCTCCAGGTGAGACGTCTAGCCTCCATCTGCCTCTACAATCAATTCGCTTTGCCTCCTCGACACTAATATGACAATTGGAAACTGAAATGAGTCTCTTGCGGCAACTTGCACTAGGGTTTTTGGCTATTCGCACTGTTGTGTACGACCTCTTCTGCAAATAATTAAACCTCCATCTTTCATGTCTCCCAGACGCTAGAAATACTTCCTTTGGAATCTCTGCTCCCAAATCTCTGTTGTTCCCTCGCTTCGATGCTTTCCCTAGCTTTAACTATGCCCTTGCTGACTATCTGCAACTGGGTAGTCAAACTGATAAAAAGATACTTGATGCCCCTTCTCCAAACCCTCGGCTTGCTCTTATAATCTTTTGTTGGTAAACCAACGAACAAGATCTAATCTTGATCAATGGCTTAGATCACTTTGACTCCATCAATAGAAGTATCTAGAGCAAAATCGAATTACCTTAATTAATTAACTTTAATTAACCAACTTCCCTAACTTAGAATTGGGAAATAATTAAATTATTAGCTAATTAATTTAAGGTGGTTCTGAGTCTTATCTCACGAAACCTTTTATGTGTTTTAGAGATCTCGTGTTCCTTAGCCTCTTAAACATCATAGAGACTAGAATACCTGTCTGCTGCTACCATAAACTAACACCCCCTCTTAGCGAGGATGGTGTTCTCCACTATATCCATATGTTCTCTAAAGTAGATGAACTTAGCCCTCCCTAGGGTTTTCGCGAGTATATCAACTACTTGTTGGTCTGTGGGAACATGTTGTAGCCAAACTGATCCACATTGTTGGTGTCTGACATCAGTGAAACTTCCTTCCTGACTCCCTATCACTGGAAATCATTGGGAGGAAACTACTCCAATTGTCACTGTCCACCATGCTACCACGCATACTCTGATCTCACACTACTAATGCCTTTGCATTGCCTTTGTGCTGCTTCAACCACTACAACTATGCATGTTTATCTTTTCAAAACCTGAAGATCAAGCTTCCATAGGGTTGCTCCCTTTGAAGCTAGACTCCCTCTGAGTCTCAATCTCTACCCGATCTATGAAGTCACTCCAACTGGATCTGCAACTCTCTTGAGTCTCTGATTGTACTTGAATCTGCAATTGTCTCTTAACTAAGTGACTGCACCTAACTGGCTCTGCACTTTCTCTCAAGTATCTGACTGCGCCAAGCTCTGCTACTATCCTTTGAGTCTCTGACTAATCCTTACAGACACTTTGATCCTCCTGCTATTCTACTACTGTGGGATCCTGTAGCAAAGGTACTGATCCAACTGTGGAACACACAACAACTGAATCTCATCCACTGATCAAGCACTCCTTGGCTATATCTATACCTCCTACTACTCCTCCCTTGGACCTTGCTCGATCTGACATATTGGAGTATCTCACTCCTCCATTTGAGGATAATGCTGCAAACATAGCGAACTCATCCTCCAACCTGGAGGAAAAGTCATCAATCTCTATCGAAGTTGCTGTTTGCTTCCCCCTTCTTATCCTTCTTCCTCTTCAGACACTACGTGACATAGTGTCACCACACCCAAAGCACTTGAACTTCAACAAGTCCTTTTTCTTATGCTCTCCTTTAGAGTCCTGTCCCTGACTGAGATCCTTCACTTTTCCCTTTCCTGCAAGGGCTACGTTCTCCTTTCCCTTCTCTACCTTTGATCCCTTGCCACTGTTGTTGGTTGTACCCTGTATGAGACTGAGTCTCATCTCCTCCTAAGTGAATTCACTCATAGGCACTCCCAACTAGGAAGTGTGTCTCGTCTAAAAGTTACAGGAATGAATGTATGCCACTGCTTGGAAAATCCATTGCGTGTTGTGCACACCAACTCAATATTCGATGGTTTTTCTCCAATAGGTGCAAGTCCATCTCTGACACCTTAAATCCTGGTGAGGTAGGATGGGACATTCTCACCCTTCTGCATTTTGACCGTCCTTAACTTCTTCTTGAGAATCATTTTTCGATTCTCAGATGGATCCTGGTACAGTTTGGTGATGGTGTCCCACATTTCCTTTGTAGTGTTCTTATTTGCAATATGCGGGAAAATGTGATCCCAAACCCCGTCAAGGACCATCGTCTTTGCCTTTGCCATATCCTTCTTTTAATGATGTAACTGGATGGGATTTTCTAGTACAACTACAACTGTTGTAAGAAACTCCATACCGTGATCATATAATAGGAATTGCATGTTGGCCTTCAAGATGCCAAAGTTTGAGGCTCCATCCAATCTGTCTTGATCTCCGAGTCTTGCTACAACCATCTCTGCAAAACTAAAAAACTGGAGAAATAAATTTGGAAATCTCCTCCTTCCGTCAAAATTCAACTCGACCTTCTTCCCGCACTTGCAATCCTCCTATAAATGCACAAAATTACACCTAGATAATTTGCACTTGCCTCCGAATTCCTTCCTGGAACCCAGATTGCCTGGTACTTCACTCCTAGGCAACTCGCTCTACCTCCAGATGTCCTTCTTTGACTATGGCACACGTACTGTTAACCTTGTAATACTCACTGGATGGACTGGCAAGGTCGCGCTAGAAAATCACTTTGCCAACTACGACCTTCTCTTGCTAGAAATTATGACCTCCTTTCCTCCTCTTGAAAAACTGGAAAACTTTTGAGAGTTTATGGAAATTCCCTCTCTGTGTGCTTTTCTCTTCCTTTCCCTGTGCTAGTCTGCTATTGCAAAACCCTTGCAGCAAAATTACTGCGCTAGATCTGCTCTGTGAAATAACTAATATGCTCACCGAAAACCCTCCTTTGACAATCCTACTGCTTGTTGTTATTGTTATTGTGGAAAATCAAACTTTTCCTCCTGGACTGAAAATCGAATTTTTGCCTCCTATGATTCACATTGCCTAGGTAGCTTATGTAGATATGATGAGACACCAAGTGGAAGTATCAAGGGAAATCAATAAGCAAAAGTGATAACGGAGCTGGTGGCAGAGGCACTAGATGAGGCCAAAGGGTCTAATGATTTAAAAACAGATAATTAGTGTTTGAATGCAAGCATTGTAGGACATGAGTATGGGTAGCTAGTCCAAACCATGAAGGAGAGTGTTGAATTTTTCCAAGAAAGCCCAATTGAGGTAGCAAATTGTGGAAAATCCTCAAAGAAGGATGCGGTAGCTTCTCAGAAGCAGAAACAAGGCATAATGAAGCTAGGAGGACCTTACAAACAATTGTCAGAAGTGGCCATGGAACCTAGTAGCTATGAAAATTCCTTGAATGAAACAACTAGAGATTTATCTTCTAACTGTTAGCAGTTCACTTGTCTTCAATTACTTATCAATGACAAATAACGATAAATTCATTGATGCATTCTTAACAATAAAAACTTTACGAAAATATAAAATACGGAATTGAGATGCACACACACATAAAATTGGCATCGTAATTTTTCAACAATTGTCCCTGGAAAAATCTTGAAGGGAAAACCAATGTAGCATATGAGGGTTTTATTATTTCTTCAGCAATTTGAGAGTACAATAATTTTCCTACCAAACTGGAAAGGATATGGCAATCTACAACTGGAAAAATATATTGGAAGACTCTCTTGTCCTCCTCTGCAATTGATCTGGACCTCTATGTCAAACTCACACTTCCTTCTGCTACTTTCTCTACAGTCCATAAATGCGCACTGCCTGCACAAATAATTTTGTACAACCTTGAAATTGCCTCCAGGTGAGACGTCTAGCCTCCATCTGCCTCTGCAATCAATTCGCTTTGCCTCCTAGACACTAATATGACAATTTGAAACTGAAATGAGTCTCTTGCGGCAACTTGCTCTAGGGTTTTTGGCTATTCACACTGTTGCGTACGACCTCTTCTGCAAATAATTCAACCTCCATCTTTCATGTCTCCCAGACGCTAGAAATACTTCCTTTGGAATCTTTGCTCCCAAACCTTTGTTGTTCCCTCGCTTCGATGCTTTCCCTAGCTTTAACTACGCCCTTGCTGACTATCTGCAACTGGGTAGACAAACTGCTAAAAAGATACTTGATGCCCCTTCAACAAACCCTCGGCTTGCTCTTATAATCTTTTGTTGGTAAACCAACGAACAAGATCTAATCCTGATCAATGGATTAGATCACTTTGACTCCATCAATATAAGTATCTAGAGAAAAATCGAATTACCTTAATTAATTAACTTTAATTAACCAACTTCCCTAACTTAGACTTGGGAAATAATTAAATTATTATCTAATTAATTTAAGGTGGTTCTGAGTCTTATCTAACGAAACCTTTTATGTGTTTTAGAGATCTCATGTTCCTTAGATTCTTAAACATCATAGAGACTAGAACACCTGTCTGTTGCTACCATAAACTAACACCCCCTCTTAGCGAGGATGGTGTTCTCCACTATATTCATATTTTCTCTAAAGTAGATGAACTTAGCCCTCCCTAGGGCTTTCGCGAGTATATCAACTACATGTTGGTCTGTGGGAACATGTTGTAGCCAAACTGATCCACATTGTTGGTGTTTGACATCAGTGAAACTTCCTTCCTGACTCCTTGTCACTGGAAATCATTGGGAGGAAACTACTCCAATTGTCACTGTCCACCATGCTACTACGCATACTCTGATCTCACACTACTAATGCCTTTGCATTGCCTTTGTGCTGCTTCAACCACTACAACTATGCATGTTTATCTTTTCAAAACCTGAAGATCAAGCTTCCATAGGGTTGCTCCCTTTGAAGCTAGACTCCCTCTGAGTCTCAATCTCTACCTGATCTATGAAGTCACTCCAACTGGATCTGCAACTCTCTTGAGTCTCTGATTGTACTTGAATCTACAATTGTCTCTTAAGTAACTGACTGCACCTAACCGACTTTGCACTTTCTCTCAAGTATCTGACTACGCCAAGCTCCGCTACTGTCCTTTGAGTCTCTGACTAATCCTTACAGACACTTTGATCCTCCTGCTACTCTACTACTGTGGGATCCTGTAGCAAAGGTACTGATCCAACTGTGGAACACACAACAATTGAATCTCATCCACTGATCAAGCATTCCTTGGCTAGATCTATACCTCCTGCTACTCCTCCCTTGGACCCTGCCCGATCTGACAGATTGGAGTATCACACTCCTCCATTTGAGGATAATGCTGCAAACATAGCGAACTCATCCTCCAACCTGGAGGACAAGTCATCAATCTCTGTCGAAGTTGCTGTCTGCTTCCCCCTTCTTATCCTTCTTCCTCTTCAGACACTAGATGACATAGTGTCACCACACCCAAAGCACTTGAACTTCAACAAATCCTTTTTCTTATGCTCTCCTTTAGAGTCCTGTCCCTAACTGAGATCCTTCACTTTTCCCTTTCCTGCAAGGGCTACGTTCTCCTTTCCCTTCTCTACCTTTGGTCCCTTGCCACTGTCATTGGTTGTACTCTCTATGAGACTGAGTCTCATCTCCTCCTAAGTGAATTCACTCATAGGCGCTCCCAACTAGGAAGTGTGTCTCGTCCAAAAGTTACTGGAATGAATGTATGCCACTCCTTGGAAAATCCATTGAGTGTTGTGCACACCAACTCAATATCTGATGGTTTTTCTCTAATAGGTGCAAGTCCATCTTTGACACCCTAAATCCTGGTGAGATAGGATGTGACATTCTCACCCTTCTGCATTTTGACCGTCCTTAACTTCTTCTTGAGAATCATTTTTCGATTCTCAGATGGATCCTGGTACAGTTTGGTGATGGTGTCCCACATTTCCTTTGCAGTGTTCTTATCTAAAATATGCGGGAAAATGTGATCCCAAACCTCGTCAAGGACCATCGTCTTTGCCTTGGCCATATCCTTCTTGTAATGATGTAACTGGATGGGATTTGCTGGTACAACTACAACTGCTATAAGAAACTCCATACCATGATCATATAATAGGAATTGCATGTTGGCCTTCCAGATGCCAAAGTTTGAGGCTCCATCCAATCTGTCCTGATCTCCGAGTCTTGCTATAACCATCTTTGCTAACTAAAAAACTGGAGAAACAAACTTGGAAATCTCCTCCTTCCATCAAAATTCAACTCGACCTTCTTCCCGCACTTGCAATCCTCCTATAAATGCACAAAATTTTACCTAGATAATTTCCGCTTGCCTCCGGATTCCTTCCTGGAACTCAGATTGCCTGGTACTTCACTCCTGGGCAACTCGCTCTACCTCCAGATGTCCTTCTTTGATAGTGGCACACGTACTGTTAACATTGTAATACTCACTGGATGGACTGGCAAGGTCGCGCTAGAAAATCACTTTGTCAGCTACGACCTTCTCTTGCTAGAAATTATGACCTCCTTTCCTCCTCCTGAGAAGCTGGAAAACTTTTGAGAGTTTATGGAAATTCCCTCTCTGTGTGCTTTTCTCTTCCTTTCCCTGTGCTAGTTTGCTATTGCAAAACCCTTGCAGCAAAATTACTGCGCTAGATCTGCTCTGTGAAATAACTAATATGTCCATCGAAAACCCTCCTTTGACAATTCTACTGCTTGTTGTTACTGTTATTGAGGAAAATCAAACTTTTCCTCCTAGACTGAAAATTGAATTTTTGCCTCCTGCGATTCACATTGCCTAGCTAGCTTGTGCAGATATGATGAGACACCAAGTGGAAGTATCAAGGGAAATCAATAAGAAAAAGTGATAAAGGAGCTGGTGGCAGAGGCACTAGATGAGGCCAAAGGGTCTAATGATTTAAAAACTGATAATTGGTGTTTGAATGCAAGCATTGTAGGACATGAGTATGGGTAGCTAGTCCAAACCATGAAGGAGAGTATTGAATTTTTCCAAGAAAGCCCAATTGAGGTAGCAAATTGTGGAAAATCCTCAAAGAACGATGAGGTAGCTTCTCAGAAGCAGAAACAAGGCATTATGAAGCCAGGAGGACCTTACAAACAATTGTCAGAAGTGGCCATGGAACCTAGTAGCTATGAAAATTCCTTGAATGAAACAACTAGAGATTTATCTTCTAACTGTTAGCAGTTCACTTGTCTTCAATTACTTATTAATGACAAATAACGATAAATTCATTGATGCATTCTTCACAATAAAAACTTTACGGAAATATAAAATACGGAATTGAGATGCACACACACACAAAATTAGCATGGTAATTTTTCAACAATTGTCCTTGGAAAAATCTTGAAGGGAAAACCAGTGCAGCATATGAGGGTTTTATTATTTCTTCAGCAATTTGAGAGTACAATAATTTTCCTACCAAACTGGAAAGGATATGGCAATCTACAACTGGTAAAATATACTGGAAGACTCTCTTCTCCTCCTCTGCAACTGATCTGGACCTCTCTGTCAAACTCACACTTCCTACTGCTGCTTTCTCTACAGTCCATAAATGCGCATTGCCTGCACAAATAATTTTTTACAACCCTGAAATTGACTCCAGGTGAGAGGTCTAGCCTCCATTTGCCTCTACAATCAATTCGCTTTGCCTCCTGGACAATAATATGACAATTGGAAACTAAAATGAGTCTCTTGCGACAACTTGCACTAGGGTTTTTGGCTATTCGCACTGTTGCGTACAACCTATTCTGCAAATAATTCAACCTCCATCTTTCATGTCTCCTAGACGCTAGAAATACTTCCTTTGGAATCTCTGCTCCCAAATCTCTGTTGTTCCCTCGCTTCGATGCTTTCCCTAGCTTTAACTGTGCCCTTGCTGACTATCTGCAACTGGGTAGTCAAACTGCTAAAAAGATACTTGATGCCCCTTCTCCAAACCCTCGGCTTGCTCTTATAATCTTTTGTTGGTAAAACAACGAACAAGATTTAATCCTGATCAATGGCTTAGATCACTTTGACTCCATAAATAGAAGTATATAGAGCAAAATCGAATTACCTTAATTAATTAACTTTAATTAACCAACTTCCCTAACTTAGACTTGCGAAATAATTAAATTATTAACTAATTAATTTAAGGTGGTTCTGAGTCTTATCTGACGAAACCTTTTATGTGTTTTAGAGATCTCGTGTTCCTTAGCCTCTTAAACATCATAGAGACTAGAACACTTGTCTGCTGCTACCATAAACTAACACCCCCTCTTAGCAAGGATGGTGTTCTCCACTATATCCATATGTTCTCTAAAGTAGATGAACTTCGCCCTCCCTAGGGCTTTCGCGAGTATATCAACTACTTGTTGGTCTGTGGGAACATGTTGTAGCCAAACTGATCCACATTGTTGGTGTCTGACATCAGTGAAACTTCCTTCCTGACTCCCTATCACTGGAAATCATTGGGAGGAAACTACTCCAATTGTCACTGTTCACCATGCTACTACGCACACTCTGATCTCACACTACTAATGCCTTTGCATTGCTTTTGTGCTGCTTCAACCACTACAACTATGCATGTTTATATTTTCAAAACCTGAAGATCAAGCTTCCATAGGGTTGCTCCCTTTGAAGCTAGACTCCCTCTGAGTCTCAATCTCTACTTGATCTATGAAGTCACTCCAACTGGATCTGCAACTGTCTTGAGTCTTTGATTGTACTTGAATATGCAATTGTCCCTTAAGTAACTGACTGGACCTAACCGGCTCTGCACTTTCTCTCAAGTATCTGACTGCACCAAGCTCTGGTACTGTCCTTTGAGTCTCTGACTAATCCTTACAGACACTTTGATCCTCCTGCTTCTCTACTGCTGTGGGACCCTGTAGCAAAGGTACTGATCCAATTGTGGAACACACAACAACTGAATCTCATCCACTGATCAAGCACTCCTTGGCTAGATCTATACCTCCTGCTACTCCTCCCTTGGACCCTGCCCGATCTGACATATTGGAGTATCACACTCCTCCATTTGAGGATAATGTTGAAACATAGCGAACTCATCCTCCAACTTGGAGGACAAGTCATCAATCTTTGTCGAAGTTGCTGTCTTCTTCCTCCTTCTTATCCTTCTTCCTCTTCAGACACTAGGTGACATAGTGTCACCACACCCAAAGCACTTGAACTTCAACTAGTCCTTTTTCTTATGCTCTCCTTTAGAGTCATGTCCTTGACTGAGATCCTTCACTTTTCCCTTTCCTGCAAGGGCTACGTTCTCCTTTCCCTTCTCTACCTTTGGTCGCTTGCCACTGTTGTTGGTTGTACCCTCTATGAGACTGAGTCTCATCTCCTCCTAAGTGAATTCTCTCATAGGCGCTCCCAACTAGGAAGTGTGTCTCGTCCAGAAGTTACTGGAATGAATGTACGCCACTCCTTGGAAAATCCATTGAGTGTTGTGCGCGCCAACTCAATATCTGATGGTTTTTCTCCAATAGGTGCAAGTCCATCTCTGACACCCTAAATCCTGGTGAGATAGGATGTGACATTCTCACCCTTCTGCATTTTGACCGTCCTTAACTTCTTCTTGAGAATCATTTTTCGATTCTCAGACGGATCTTGGTACAGTTTGGTTATGGTGTCTCACATTTCCTTTGCAGTGTTCTTATCTGCAATATGCGGGAAAATGTGATCCCAAACCTTGTCAAGGACCATCGTCTTTGCCTTGGCCATATCCTTCTTGTAATGATGTAACTGGATGGGATTCGCTGGTACAATTACAATTGCTGTAAGAAACTCCATACCATGATCATATAATAGGAATTGCATGTTGGCCTTCCAAATGCCAAAGTTTGAGGCTCCATCCAATCTGTCCCGATCTCCGAGTCTTGCTACAACCATCTTTGTTAAACTAAAAAGCTGGAGAAATAAACTTGGAAATCTCCTCCTTCTGTCAAAATTCAACTCGACCTTCTTCCCGCACTTGCAATACTCCTATAAATGCGCAAAATTGCACCTAGATAATTTGCACTTGCCTCTGGATTCCTTCATAGAACTCAGATTGCCTGCTACTTCACTCCTGGGCAACTCGCTCTACCTCCAGATGTCCTTCTTTGACAGTGTCACACGTACTGTTAACCTTGTAATACTCACTAGATGGACTGGCAAGGTCGCGCTAGAAAATCACTTTGCAAACTACGACCTTCTCTTGCTAGAAATTATGACCTCCTTTCCTCCTCCTGAAAAACTGGAAAACTTTTGAGAGTTTATGGAAATTCCCTCTTTGTGTGTTTTTCTCTTCCTTCCCTTGTGCTAGTCTGCTATTGCAAAACCCTTGCAGCAAAATTACTGCGCTAGATCTGCTCTGTGAAATAATTAATATGCTCACCGAAAACACTCCTTTGACAATCCTACTGCTTGTTGTTATTGTTATTGAGGAAAATCAAACTTTTACTCCTCGACTAAAAATTGAATTTTTGCCTCCTGTGATTCACATTACCTAGCTAGCCTATGCAGATATGGAAATTCATGCTTCAGATCTCCGTCTGAGTTTGCACAAATATTGCTTCTTTTTCCTAGAGCCTCTGATTTAATATTTGTTGCTCTGATGCCATGTGAAAATTCCTTGAATGCAACAGCTGGAGATTTATCTTCTAACTGTTAGCAATTTATTTGTCTTATGTTAATTATTAAGGAAAAATAACGATAAATTAACTGACCAATTCTTCACAGTAAAAACGATGCGGAAATATAAAATACAAAACTGAGAAATAGATGCACACACACATAAAATTGACAACGTTATTTTTGGTCAATTGTCCTTAGAGAAACCTCAAAGGGAAAACCAGTGCAACAGTTGAGGGTTTTATTATTTTTTCAACATTCTGAGAGTACAATAATCGTCCTGCCAAACTGGGAAGTCTTCGACAATCTACGACTAGAAAAATATACTGGAAGACACTCTTGTCCTCCTATGCAACTGATTTGGACCTCTCTTTCAAACTTGCACTTCCTTCTGTTGCTCACCTTGTAGTCCAAAATGCGCACTGTATGTGGTATAACTGCCTCTAGGTGAGACTTCTAGCCTCCCTTTGCCTCTGGAATCAATTCATTATGCCTCTTGGACACTGATTCGGTAACTGGAAACTGCAACTGCAACGAGTCTATTCTGACAACTCGTACTGGGGTTTTTGGCTCTTCACACTATTGTGTACGACCTCTTTTGCAAATAATTTGACCTCCCTTTTTCCTGTCTCCCAGACACTAGAAATACTAAGTAAATCTTTCCGTGGAATCAAAACTATAGAAGCATAAAGTTAGCCATATCAGAGTCATGGAAGCATTTTCAACTGTATACATATCAAATACCCAAACAAGAGACATATACTCTTCAACATTTTGCTAGGGACTTTTATCATAAACCCTAGACTACATCATAATGTCTTTCATTTTATCTAGGGTTTCAATGTTTCTTTAAAAGGTATAATATACCTTGCTACAACATTTAACAAACTCTAGAACCAATATAGATCTACAAGATATCTAACAACCTTTAACATTCACATGTTAGACTTTTCACTAGTGATTCGTGCAAATACTAGATTTCATAGAAAAGGGTCAATCAAGATTAATCAAAGCTCAAACATTATCGTGATCAACTTTCACTAGAGTTAGTTGCAAACTTTAGATTTCAAATCAATTATCAAAACATATCATGAAGAGATTCTACTAGGGTTTGATGTAGACCCTAGATTTTCCATCTATAAATTCTCAGCACATTATATAGATTCAAATCAACATAAATACTAGAGAATTTAATCATTACTAGGATTTAGTTATAGACCCTAGACTTTTCAATCATCATACTAGATCTTTCAAACTTTGACTAAGGTTTGTTTCCAAACCCTAGATTCTTAGGATCATTAGAAAATAGGTCAACACTCATATCTAGGAGATCACCATTATAATCACATCATATATTAGTCAACATTCACATATTAGACATATATTGACCTAGACTAGGCTAGGGATTCAATCAAAAGAACATATACATAGGGTTTCACTCCTAGGACTCTCCATAGCAGGGATTTTGCCTGTAGACCTAACTAAAACCTAGGGTTTCAGTTCATTGTCAAAGCAAGCCTTTATTATATCAAACTTAAAAGGTTCGAGATTTCGAACAACATCATTTCAACTCCAACAAGTTTAGAGCTTGCATGATCATATCAAAATCCCAAACTCGACATTATTAATATATTAATCAGAATAGAAATTTCTTCATAAATATCCCTAAATAGGTTTAGGGTTTCACTCATCATCAACATACACTTAGGTTAGGGTTTTCCAAAGTGTTATTTTCATGCAAACAATTAGAGATGTATAAGGTGATATATTCATCAGATGATAAATCACGCCAAACAAGAATCTTTCAAGATTCAAGAGAGCTAAGTACAACAGATGTTAGTAGTGTAGAAAAGGATTTACCAAAGAGAATTAACAAAGCTTTGTAATTTAAGACATAGCTTTCTTTCTCGACAAACCTTCTTGTGATGCCTTCCTTCATACTCCTTGATCATTAGAAGTGTAATTCATGGTCTTCTATGTTGAAATTTGGTTATCGAAGGACAGGTGGTTCCCTAAGACTTTGATCTTTGGCCTAGGGAAAAGTGTCCAAAAGAATTTAATTTTTCTCCTAAAGTGACTTTAGTTATAAAGTCAAATCTAATTTAAAAGTGACTTTAAGTGATAAAGTTACTAAGTCTAATTTTAAAGTGACTTTAATAAAGTCAATGTGAAATTAGAAAGTGAAAAGTGACTTTGGAAATAAATGACTAAGTGGGTATTTATTAAAGTGGGCTGAATTAAAATATAGAAACTGAGATTTAAATGAGCATTTAATCTCAGCCCTAGATCTAAAGTTATCTCAACCATTGGATTTAGGGATTCCCCAAAAGTCACTTAGGGTTAGGTTAAAGAAGAAAAATGAGGGAAAAGGTCATTCATTCTTTCATGAGCAGATTGAGAGGAGGAGAAAAAGCTGAAGAGAAATTTCTGAGTGGAGGGAGAGAAGCAATAGCTACACAGAAAATCCATATAGCAAGAGGGCACATTTCCCAAGGCAACATTTTCGTATAGTAGCATTTATTGGCACATTTACCAAGACAAAATCCGTACAACATTGTTTAACACGCTTTTCAAGGCAATTACAACACTGTTTTCAAGGAGTAGATTCAGCAACAAAGGGCAGGGTTTTTGAGGCAACTTTTTTGGGCACGGAAATCGAGGAAGGGGCTGTTGTATCGTCCGTACAGTACTGTACAGGCAGAATCTGGGCACATTTTTCCGAGGCAGCAAGTACAATATTTATTGCTATATTTTTTCCTGTAATTTTCTGTTTGCTGTTGGCACGATTTTCAAGGTTGGAGGTTGACACAGAAATCGAGATAAGTGGGTTTTGTATTTGCTGTAATCTTTTACTGTGTTTTGCTATTCACTGTAAAAGCATATTCAGAAATAAAGAGAGCTTTCGAATTAGTTTTCCCCAAGAGTTGTAGGGGGTTTTTCCAGGGTCATATTGACAAAAAATCAACGTGTCAAAATTCTGTGTGGCTGATTTATTTTTCTGAGTTTTATTTATGCATTTGAGCACTGTGAAATTTCCAGAATTTGTGTTTTCAGAAAATATTTATATTTCCAGCTTTTTGAATATATGGCTATGAGAATGGGCATTTAAATTTATGGGAGAAATAAGGAGAAACTGAAAACTGGGGTTGGGAAAATAAATTTCTACATGGTATCAGAGCTGTTTGCTGAAAAGCGCAGTTTGGGACAGCAAGAAGAAAAATTACAACAAGTTGATTTGTCACACAGAAAACAATACCTTTACTACAACAGTGTTATTTTTCGCTGATTAGGACATCAAGCATGTCTTTGGGCTTGAGGGTGGAGGATAGGTTGGATGGGCATAGCAATTACAGTGTATGGAAGGAAAGAATGCAGAGCATCTTTAAGGAGGCAGAAGTCTGGGGTATAATGGTGAATACCCAATAGCACCCTGTGAATGTGCCTATTGATGTTGTTCAGTTGGCAGACTTTAATAAGAAGAATACCAAGGGTAAGAGACTGATTTTGGATGGTATTAATGACCATGTCATTCCTCATGTGAGAGGAAAGAGATATGCTCATGAGATGTGGACAACCTTGACCAATTTCTAGCAGAGTACCAATGAGAACAGAAAAATGGTCCTAAGGGAGAAGCTGAAGACCATTAAGATGACAAAGACTGATAGTGTTACTGGATATCTCACAAAGATCACTAATGTGAAAGATGCGTTGGCAGCAGTTGGAGAGGTCATTCCACCCACTGAGTTGGTGCGGATTGCAGTGAATGACCTTCCCATTTCATGGTTGAACTTTGCTGATGGGGTTTGTGCACGTGAGACTCTTCCCACTTGGGAGAGGTTCTGGGATGATTGCATACAGATTGAAGTCAGGAAGAGCCAGCTTGGGGTAGCCAAACCTGTTGAGCAGGATAAGGATGTAGCACTGTTAGCAGGAGGTAAGAAAGACAAGGGAAAGAAGCAAGCTTCCACAAGCAGTGGTGGGGGCAAAGGCAAAGGTAAAGGTAATCAGGGGAACACGCCGAAGGACTATTCCAAGGTGAAGCGTTGGAATTGTCAGAGGATGGGACATTATGCAGTTGTGAGTCCGGAGAAGAAGAAGAAGGAGAAGAACAAGACCATGGCAGCATCAACAGAGATAGAGGACTTTACAGATAGCTTTGACCAGGAGTTTGGGTTCATTGCTTGTGAGTCCACTGGTGCAGGATCACCTACCACGGAGGTTGAGAGGGAGTGTGCATTTCCCTCCACTAGCGGAGCATCTTCAGGTATCTGGTATGTTGACAGTGGGGCTTCACGTCATATGACAGGAGTCCGTGAGTACTTCTTAGAGCTTTCAGAGAGTGGCACTGATATAGAGATAGTACTCGGAGATGACAACATTGTTAGAGCAGTCAGTGTGGGGACATTGACATTTGATAGGGAACCCAAACCTCCCTTGAAGTTGTCAGAAGTTCTATATGTGCCAGGGATGAGGAAGAACCTCATATTCGTCTCAGCATTGGAGGACAAAGGGTATGAGATATTGTTCAGGAGAGGACAGGTGCTTATATATCCCAGGGGTGCTCCAGTTGATTCAGCTATAGTGATTGGTGTACGCCATGCAAATGTGTACAAGTTTGCATTTTAGCCCCTTTTGGCATTGAGCAGTAGTATCGTCAGCAGAGCTAGCAGTTAAGGGTTGTGCGAGATTTGGCACCGCAGGATGGGGCACATGTATCATGGAGCCTTGAGGACATTGCGGGAGATCACTACAGGTGTGCGAGATTTTAGTACTGATCACATTGATACATGTAGAGGATGTGCTATGGGCAAGTTTGCCAAATCCCCTTTTCCCAACAGTGACAGCAGATCGACTGGGATACTTGATGTGATTCATTCTGATGTGAGCGGTTGGATGTCTCATGTTCCTTGAGTGGATATGAGTATTATGTTTTATTCATTGATGATCACTCTAGGAGGACTTGGATTTATTTCTTGAAGGCCAAGGGTGAGGTCTTCAAGCGGTTTCAGGAGTTCAGAGCTCTTGTGGAGACTCAGATAGGTCGGAAAATCAAGTCCCTGAGGTCGGAAAATGGAGGGGAGTACACCCTTGGTGATTTTGTTGACTATTGTGCGGAGGCAGGGATTAGGATGGAGTTCACAGTTCCTTACAACCCTTAGCAGAACGGGGTTGCGGGGAGGAAGAATAGATCCATCGGAGGGGCTATCAAAGCCATGCTACATGATCAGGGGTTACCATTGTTTTTGTGGGTAGAGGCTTGCAACACTGCTATATATTTGCAGAACAGGATTCCGCATCGTGTCTTGGGGCATGTGACTCTGGAGGAGGCTTTTTCTGGGAAGAAGCCTCATGTTGGTCATCTTCCTATCTTTGGGTGTATTGCATACTCCTACATACCCAAGGAGAAGAAGACCAAGCTAGAGCCCACTGCAGAGAAGGGTATCTTTATGGGCTACAGTGAGACCTCGAAGGCCTTTCGGATTTATATTCCCGCACAAAGGAGAGTTGTGGTCAGGGGGGATGTGAAGTTCGAGGTGGACAGGGCTTTCAGGAGGTCACAGAAGTTAGAGTATCTGGATCACCCAGACCCTCTAGAGCAGCTGAGTCAGTCGCAGGGATCAGGAGGATTCGGAGGTACATCGATTACGGTGTTAGGTCCATTAGTGAGCAGTGGCTCGCAGAGTCAGAGGGGTGGTGCTTCGACAACATGTGGAACAGTTCGCAGAGCAGTTCACTAGGGAGTCCACTAATGGACAGTTCACACAGTACTTCAGCGTCTATAGGTTTAGGTTCAGGGAGGAGGATAGCAGACAGACAGTGAGGAGTTCAGGCTCTTGATGAGGAGGAGGAGTTTCATTCTCCGGTGGGAGAAGTGTGCTCCGGGAAGAGGAAGCCCAAGTGGCTTCAGGATACCTTGAGAGAGGCCACATCTGTTGCTGGGCCAAAGAGGCCAGTCAGAGAGAGCAGACCACCTGAGAGGTTTTGTAGCTATATGGCATTGGTTGCCAACATCATTGACTCTGAGCCTTCTAGCTATGAGGAGGCAGCTAGCCAGCAGGTCTGGAGAGAGGCCATGCAAGAGGAGTATTCTTCTACCATGAAGAATGATGTTTGGGAGGTGGTGCTGAGGCCTGAGGGCAAATCCGTGGTTACTTCTAGATGGCTTTACAAGGTAAAGCATGCTGTAGATGGTAGCATTGAGAAATTCAAGGCAAGGTTTGTGGCTAGAGGGTTCTTCGAGGTACAGGGAGTAGATTATGAGGAGACCTTTGCTCCCGTGGCTCGATATACTTGATTCGTTACATCATATCGATAGCAGCGGAGATGGGCTGGAAGATCCACTAGATGGATGTGAAGACTGCATTTCTCAATGGCTTCATACAGGAAGAGGTGTACATTGAGCAGCCACAGGGCTTTGAGGTGCATGGGAAGGAGTCCCATGTATGCAGACTGAATAAGGGCCTTTATGGCCTGAAGCAAGCTCTTAGAGCTTGGTACTCTAGGATAGTTACATACTTGCAAGAGATGGGTTTCACGAAGAGTGATGCATATCTGAACCTATACTTTATTGTGATAGGTGAGGAGTCTGTCATTCTGGTGCTGTATGTGGGTGACTTGGTCATTATGGGTGCAGAGAAACTCATAGAGAGCCGCAAGAGAGATATTGCATCACAGTTCAAGATGAAGGACATTGGCTTGATGCATTACTTTTTGGGTTTGGAGGTGTGGCAGGAGGACGGGCATTTCTTCCCGGGGTAGGGGAAATATATTGTGGACATCCTTGGTAGATTCCACATGGAGGATTGTAGACCCCTGTCGACACCGATGATCACCAACTGGAAGAAGCTTCATGCTTCAGATTCCGAGTTGGTGGATCCCACATTATATAGACAGCTGATTAGTTCCTTGATGTATTTGGTCAACACCAGACCAGATATTTGTTTTGCAGTCAACACGATGAGACAGTTCATGTGTGAGCCTAGGAGGGTGCACTGGGTTGCTGCAAAACACATTTTGCGGTACTTGCAGGGGACAGTGGATTATGGTCTGGATTATAGGCAGGGAGATGGAGTGAGATTGGCAGGTTACACTGATTCTGATTGGGCAGGTTGTGCCTCTGATAGGAAGAGCACTTCACGGTGCTGTTTTGGGTTGGGTTTGGCAGTGGTGTCGTGTTTTAGTCGAAAGCAGCAATCAATGGCATTGAGTTCAGCGGAAGCAGAGTACATGGCAGCTAGTCTAGCTAGTTGTGAGGCCATCTGGCTTCGCAAGATGTTGTTTGGCTTATTTGGTTAGCCATTGAGACCTTCTGTGATATACTGTGATAATCAAAGTTGCATTAAACTCACGGAGAATCCAATATTTCATGACAGGTCAATGCATATCGGCATTAGATATCACTTCATTAGAGACTATGTTCAGAAGGGAGCTATGAAGCTCAATTATATTCCCACTGATGAGCAGGTTGCAGCTATTCTTACCAAAGCCTTACCACGGGGCAAACATGTCTACTTCAGAGACAAGATGGGTGTGGTGAGGAACACCTTCCTCAGTAAGAGGGAGTGTTGAAATTTGGTTACTGGAGGACAGGTGGTTCCCTAAGGCTTTGATCTTTGGCCTAGGGAAAAGTGTCCAAAAGAGTTTAATTTTTCTCCTAAAGTGACTTTATAAAGTTATAAAGTCAAATCTAATTTAAAAGTGACTTTAATAAAGTCAACGTGAAATTAGAAAGTGAAAAGTGAGTTTGGAAATAAATGACTAAGTGGGTATTTATTAGAGTTGGGTGAATTAAAAAAATTGAAAGTGAGATTTAAATGAGCATTTAATCTCAGCCCTAGATCTAAAGCTATCTCAGCCATTGGATTTAGGGATTCCCCAAAAGTCACTGAGGGTTAGGTTAAAGGAGGAAAAGGAGGGAAAAGGTCATTCATTCTTTCATGAGAAGATTGAGAGAGGAGGAGAGAAAGTTGAAGAGAAATTTCTGAGTGGAGAGAGAGCAACAATAGCTACACAAAAAATCCGTACAGCGAGAGGTCACATTTCCCAAGGTAGCATTTCTGTAGAACAACATTTATTGGTACGTTTCCCAAGATAGAAAATCCATACAACACTGTTTAGCACGCTTTTCAAGGAAAGTACAATGCTGTTTTCGAGGAGCAGATTCAGCAGCAAAGGGCATGGTTTTCGAGGCAGCTTTTATGGGCACAAAAATCGAGGAAGGGCCCGTTGTATTGTCCGTACAGTACCGTACAGGCAGAATCTGGGCACGTTTTTCTTGGGCAGCAAGTATAGTATTTATTGTTGTATTTTTTCCTGTAATTTTCTGTTTGCTGTTGGCACGATTTTCAGGGTTGGAAGTTGAAACGGAAATCGAGATAAGTGGGTTTTGTATTTGCTGTAATTTTTTACTGTGTTTCGCTGTTCACTATAAAAGCATATTCAGAAATAAAGAGAGCTTTGGAACTGGTTTTTCCCAAGAGTTGTAGGGGGTTTTTCTAGGGTCATAATGACCAAAAATCAGCGTGTCATAATTCTGTGTGAGGCTGATTTATTTTTCTGAGTTTTATTTCTGCATTACAACACTGAAATTTCCAGAATTTGTGTTTTCATAAAATATTTATTTTTCCAGCTTGTTGAATGTATGGCTATGGGAATGGGCATTTAACTTAATGGGAGAAGTAAGGAGAAACTGAAAACCGGGGTTGGGAAAAGAAATTTCTACATTCTATACCTCCAATATGTACTTTCAAGCAAAACCATGTGATAACAAGAAAATTATTTAATTCCTTTAGATAGATTTCCTATGTCATAATGGATGATGAAGTCGAAGGTTAAGTTGTTCTTTTAATTGTCAATGGGACATTTATTTGACATTCTAGATTACTTGTATACTCTAGAGGGGGAGGATTAAGATTCTAATAATATATTTCTGACCTTAGACTAGATAGAAACAAGAATTCTAGAAATTCAAATGCTTATATACATACCTTGTGATTTCATACCTTTAGTTTGTAGCATCAATACTTACATGGTTCCTTGCACTTCGGTTCTTTAGGGAGACCTTTCTCCTTAATTGATTCATTGCACTATCAACTTCACAAACTTCAAATTCCTTTCGTGATGGCATAGTTTTAGGAGTACGCTTGTGTAATATTCCCAATTAGCAATGGCTAATTGGAAATATCGATTTTGGTCAATTTTGCCTTATGTAGCTAAATTATAAATAAAAGTGAGTAGAGGGGGGACATAACTCACTCTAAAAATAAAGTGCACTCCCTAGTAGACATAACGTTGTAACTTAAGTGAGCCAAGGGGGCCAAGAGACCACGTAGAGAGGGGACCCACGTAGACCACATGGAGGGATTGCGCAGGTTGAGTTGAGCATGTGGCAAAGGGAGGCTACGTTGGAGGAGGTGGGCCTTAGGGTTTGAGAGAGGCCAACGCTATAAAGAGGGGAGAGCCTCCTCATTTTTGTCATTCGATGTCTATGATATTGAGCTGGTCATTTCGACTTCTTGAGCATGCTGGTTGTTTAGCTAGTCTGCAACACTGTTTAGTGCACCGAGTGTCTCCGTTCGGAGATTTCACCCTCAGCGCCGTGGGACTTCAAGTGCCTGCTCGGGTGAGGTAGTCCCATCAGTATTTTGCAGAAGGATTGGTGTTTGAATTTTGTGGAGGAGCAGTCCATTCATAGACAAAGCAGTCTTGAGAGGGAGGACGCAATCCATTTCTTGGGAGCTTCGGATTGGGTTTCTTTGGAGGTTTCGAGCTTAGAGATTGAGCAAGGGGCCAGCCCTTGCCTATTGGAGGATTTTGGTAGAGTTTGAGGCAGTATTTTGGTGGATTCCCTTTAGTGTGAGCGCAGAGCCTTGGAGGATAGCGTAGATCCTCAAGGGGGTGATTTTCGGAGGTTGTCCATTCCAGAAATGCTCTTTGGACTTTTCTGGGTTTGGTGAGTAGAGGTTGATTCCAGAGTTTCAGCTTATTTTGAGTAGGGGAGCAACCCCAAATACTCATCTTGTTCCAGCAGTAGTAGGTACACGACAGTTTTCCAGCAGCTTGGACGCAGATCAGAGAGCAGCCATTCCATCAGTATTCTGAGAGTATTTCTTCACTTGCCTCGTGCAAGTCTAAGTGCCATCACTTTGATCACCTATTGTACTCACTTATATTTCTCAGCATAATAAAATGGCTTAGCATTCTCTTTGCGTTTCTTGAGTACCTGTTACATGTTCTATATATATGCTATTATATGCTTGCACTATTGTTATTTTTCTCCTCGAGTATTCCAGTTACTATACCGCTTGGTGTGTTTTCCCCATACTCTTAGACAGAGTCTGGAAAGGGCCAGATAGCCTCCAGATCTCACCCTCTTTTCAGAGGTGAAATATCTGGTAAATGCCCTCCCAGTCCATCTCTGGTTGGAGTTTGCTTGTGTTTTAGAGATATCCCTGAAAGGGGATATCACAGTGGTATCAGAGCATAGATTTGGCTCAGTCTGTGGAGATTGTTGTCTATGATACCGGGGGAGAAACCCTACATCTGCTACAGAGGTAGGAAGTATAGAGATATTGAGCGTAGGTTGGAGAACACCTATGGAGAGGGTGTCTGCGTTCGGGTGGTGGACGCAGAATAGGAGGATCCTTTGATAGACATAGAGCAGGGAGAGCCAATGGTATATGATAGTGATGCAAAAAAGTTTGGGGAAGCACTCCTCAATCCAGTGCAGGATCTGGCGAGGCAGATCGAGGTGATGGGTCAGAGATTCACTGCTGTGGAGGCTAGACAGCGTGAAACCCCAAGGGGTTTCCATGTTGGTGAGGGGTCAGGCACATCCCACCATTTGCAGGATCGGGATGCCACTCCGCACCAGGCATCACATGCACCCACACGTTCCACTATGCCCACTTTTCTGGGTGCAGACACAGGGGCAGGAGCACAGCAGGAGCCAGAGCCTAGCCACATGGGTGATTACTTTGTTGAGTACCAGGCATATGGGCAGGAGTTCAGGGATGCCCTTTCATTCAGAGACTTTGTTCAGCTCTAGCGGGACAACAGACCCCGCGACCATCACAAAGGGCACCAACATTATCATGATGGAGACACACAACGTACAACGAGCCGATTCCATTTGCCTACGTTTGATGGTTCATCAAACAGTTCGGCAAAGTATTGGGTGGAGAAGCTGGACATATATTTCCAGCTCAACCAGATGGTAGAGACAGAGGCGATCAAGGTGGCTACGCTGCATTTGGATGGAGAGGCCCAGGATTGGTGGTTCCATGGGATGGTGACACTCGGGCATTCGACAGTGACCACATATGCCGAGTTCACCCGGAGAATGATAGAGAGGTTTGACCGGAGGGATTCGGAAGAGCACTTTGTTGAGCTGACGAGGCTCAAACAGACCGGGAGCCCGGAGGCATATATTGCAGATTTCTTAAGGCTTTCAGTGATGATGCCCGATCTATCCGCAACACGGATGATATACATGTTCATTGAGGGGTTAGCAGAGCCACTTCGAGGTTTGGTCAGATCCACCAGACTAGCCACACTCTAGGACGCAGTTGGCAGGACCCGGGATTTGCAGGATGCTTTACCTCGGACTAGGACACCTTACCCCCAGAGACAGGCTTTCCAGCCAAAGGGGAAGGATGTGAAGATTTTGCCTCCTAAGGGGAATTCGGGTAGGGGACAACTAGAAGAGATGCCAGGAGGAGGGAGTTGAAGAAGGAGAGGTTGTGTTTTACCTGTCAGGAGCCGTGGGCGCTGGGACACAGATGTGCTGCTGGAAAAGCACATTTTATTGAGGTCTTCTCTGAGAGCAGCGGGGAAGAGGATGAGTATGAGGATTGGGAGGCAGGAGATAGTTAGGCAGCGCAACACCATTTGCCACCTCCACCTCCACCTCCAGGAGCAGGAGGTGCAGCTTTTGCACCCACAGGGGGGACCCTTGCAGCATTGCAGGGAGTACCCAAATATTTGACGCTGCGTGTCCGAGCGACAGTACGTGGGTAGCGAGTTTCAGTTTTGGTAGACAGTGGGGCAACCCACAACTTCATCGATGCACAGATGGTTGAGCGGAGAGGCATACCAACAGAGAGCTTCGATGGATTTTCAGTGTTGGTCCCAGGACATCAGACGATTCAGTGTGCCAGATATGTTCCAGAGCTGGCTGTGACGATGGGAACCTACACAGTGACCGACCACTTTTCCGTGGTCAACATACCAGATACCAATGTGGTTTGGGTGTAAAGTGGCTGATTACTCTAGGGAAGGTCACCACAGATTGGACGGCCTTGGAGATGGAGTGGGATGATAAGAAGACCGAGAAGCATGAGAAGATACGTGGGATGCACACTTACCCACCTTAGACAGTTTCAACTCACTGGATGGAGGCAGACTTCCGGAAGGGAGACATAGAGTGCGCAGTAGAGTTGCGGGCATCAGAGGCATGGACTATCGGGCAGACAGTTCATCCTGATATATAGGCCATCCTTGATAGGTATGACACGGTGTTTGGGGAGATACCGCCAGGACAACCACCTAATCGGGGGTTTGAGCACACTATTGAGCTAGAGCAGGGCATCCAGGCCGTTATTACCACACCCTATAGGCACCCCAAGGCCTATCGGGATGAGATTGAGCGGGCCATCCAGGAGTTGCTGGCTCTTGGACATATTCGGCCTAGCACCAGTCCTTTTGCTTCTTCGGTGGTGTTGGTGAAGAAGAATGACGTCACATTGAGAATGTGCATTGATTACAGGGCCCTGAATAAAAAGACCATGAAGAACATGTACCCTATACTGCGGATTGATGAGCCGATGGATGAGTTGAGAGGAGCACAGTTCTTCTCAAAGACTGATTTGAGATCTGGGTACCACCAGATTCGCGTGAGGGAACAGGACATTCCCAAGACCGCTTTCAGGTGCCATTACGACCACTTTGAGTTCTTGGTTATGCCTTTCGGGCTAACCAACGCACCAGCCACTTTCCAGTCATGCATGAACCATATCTTCCGCAGTCATTTGAGGAAGTTTGTGTTGGTCTTTTTCGATGACATACTGATATATAGCAGGACTTGGGAGGAGCATCTCCAGCACAGAGAGGCAGTACTGCATATCTTGGAGGAGCAACAATTTTATGCTAAGCTCTCCAAGTGTGAGTTTGGGTTGACGGAGATGTTGTATTTGGGACACATCATAGGAGTGGACGGAGTGACGGTCCACGAGGAGAAGATCAGGGCCATCAGAGATTGGCCAGAGCTGAGAAACGTGACAGAACTTCGAGGATTTGT
The DNA here is from genome assembly GCA_034641835.2 of Pinus albicaulis. Taxonomy (NCBI): domain Eukaryota; kingdom Viridiplantae; phylum Streptophyta; class Pinopsida; order Pinales; family Pinaceae; genus Pinus; species Pinus albicaulis. The sequence continues at coordinate 801,428,662 of CM076571.1, forward strand.
TGGTATCTGCACATACTATATGAAGTTCGTCAAGAGTTTCTCTCAGCTTGCTGCACCCCTTACAGATTTGACGAAGAAGGGGGCATTCAGTTGGTCAGATACAGCGCAGCGGGCTTTTGACAGGCTCAAGGAGGTTATGAGCAGCTGCCCAGTGCTTGCGTTGCCAGATTTTACGCAGCCTTTTGTTTTGGAGTGTGATGCATCAGGAGAGGGGATTGGCGTAGTGTTGATGCAGGGAGGTCACCCTATAGCCTATGAGAGCTGGAAGCTCCTTCCTCATGAGCGGTTGTATGCTATATACGACAAGGAGATGCTGGCCATTATGCATGCAGTGGCCAAATTTCGGCAGTACCTGGTGGGTAACAGGTTCAGGGTGAGGACTGATCACAACAGCCTCAGGTTCTTTTTGGAGCAGAAGCAGCTACAAGAGAGGCAGCAGAAGTGGATCAGCAAGATCCAGGCTTATGACTTGACATTGAGTATGTCAAGGGGAAGAACAACGTGGTAGCCGATGCACTTTCACGTAGACCAGCCACGTTGTCTCTGATAAGTTTGGATATAGATTGGAGGGCTTGACTTTTGGTAGAGTACTCTAAGGACAGGTTTGCTTGTGAGGTTCTGGATGGTCAGATGACAGATGATAGATACAGGGTGATAGATGAGATCATCTACTACAGAGATAGGATCTTCTTGACTGAGGGCTCCTAGCTCAAGAAGAAGATACTTCAGGCATCACATGATTCACCATTGTCCGGCCATCAGGGGTTTACCAAAACCTACATGGCCATTAGAGAGAGGTTCTCATGGAAGGGCCTCAAGGAGGACGTGCTCCAGCACATCAGGGAGTGCGAGGTTTGCCAGCGAAACAAGGGAGAGATGAGCCATCCAGCAGGTTTGTCGCAGCCTCTTCCCATTCCGGAGGGGAAATGGGAGAGCATTTCGATGGACTTCATCACATGGTTGTCCATGGTGCAGGGCAAGGACTGTATATTTGTCGTCATTGATCGACTGATGAAGTATGCACACTTTTTCGCCATATCCGCACACTATACAGCAGCACAGGTGGCAGAGCTGTTCTTCAGAGAGATCTTCAGGTTACATGGTCTTCCCAAGACCATTATCAGTGACAGGGACAGCTGCTTCATGGGCGGATTTTGGCAGGAGCTTTTCCGACTGGTGGGGACAGAGTTGACACCGAGTACCAGCTACCACCCACAGACAGACGGGCAGACAAAGATAGTTAACAAATGGCTGGAGGGCTACTTGCGTAACTATGTCAGTGGGCAGCAGAGAGCATGGCTGAAGTGGCTGCATCTAGGGGAGTATTGCTACAACAACACACATCACATGTCCATCGGTAGGTCTCTGTTCTATGCTTTGTATGGATATCATTCTTTATCTTTTGCTGATGTGATGTTTGGTGCTAGCAAGGCTCCGAGAGCCAAAGATTGGATCCAAGAGAGTCAGGACATTCTCCGAGCTCTCAAGGATAACATGGCTATAGCGCAGAACCAACAGAAGCTGTATGCTGACAGGGGTTGGGTGGAGAGATAGTTTGAGGTAGGGGACTTGGTCTACCTACGTTTGTAGCCATATCGACAGTCGTCACTGAAGCAGAAGGGAGCTGAGAAGCTCAAGCCTCGTTTTTATGGGCCATACAGGGTGATATGCAGGGTTGGACAGGTTGCTTATGAGTTGGAGCTGCCCCAAGGTAGCAAGATTCATAACATTTTCCATGTATCATGCCTGAAGAAGGCATTGGGGCAGCAGGTGACAGTGACAGAGGGGCTACTGCCTACAGATGATGAGGGGCATTTGGTGTTACAGCTCGAGGCCATTATTGATACCGAAGAGAGGCAGTTGCGGAACAGGACAATCCGGGAGTTCTTGGTGAGGTGGAAGAATTTGCCAGATGCGGATGCCACTTGGGAGAGTGAGAAGATCTTGTAGCATCCATCACTACAGTTGCTTGGGGTCAAGCAACATTTCGCTGGGGGAGACTGTAATATTCCCAATTAGCAATGGCTAATTGGAAATATCGATTTTGGTCAATTTTGCCTTATGTAGCTAAATTATAAATAAAAGTGAGTAGAGGGGGGACATAACTCACTCTAAAAATAAAGTGCACTCCCTGGTAGATAGAACGTTGTAACTTAAGTGAGCCAAGGGGGCCAAGAGACCACGTAGAGAGGGGACCCACGTAGACCACATGGAGGGACTGCGCAAGTTGAGTTGAGCACGTGGCAAAGGGAGGCTACGTTGGAGGAGTTGGGCCTTAGGGTTTGAGAGAGGCCAACGCTATAAAGAGGGGAGAGCCTCCTCATTTTGGTCATTCGATGTTTATGATATTGAGCTGGTCATTTCGACTTCTTGAGCACGCTGGTTGTTTAGCTAGTTTGCAACACTGTTTAGTGCACCGAGTGTCTCCGTTCGGAGATCTCACCCTCAGCCCCGGGGGACTTTGAGTGCCTGCTCGGGTGAGGTAGTCCCATAAGTATTTTGCAGGAGGATTGGTGTTTGGCTTTTGTGGAGGAGCAGTGCATTCATAGACGGCGCAGTCTTGAGAGGGAGGACGCAGTCCATTTCTTGGGAGCTCCAGATTGGGTTTCTTTGGAGGTTTCGAGCTTAGAGATTGCGCAAGGGGCCAACCCTTGCCTATTGGAGGATTTTGGCAGAGTTTGAGGCAGTATTTTGGTGGATTCCCTTTAGTGTGAGCGCAGAGCCTTGGAGGATAGCGTAGATCCTCAAGGGGGTGATTTTCGGAGGTTGTCCATTCCAGAAACGCTCTCTGGGCTTTTCTGGGTTTGGTGAGTAGAGGCTGATTCCGGAGTTTCAGCTTATTCTGAGTAGGCCAGCCCCAAATACTCATCTTGTTCCAGCAGTAGCAGCTACACGGCAGTTGTCCAGCAGCTTGGACGCGGATCAAAGAGTAGCCATTCCATAAATACTCTGAGAGTATTTCTTCACTTGTCTCGTGCAAGTCTAGGTGCCATCACTCTGATCACCTATTGTACTCACTTATATTTCTCAGCATAATAAAATGGCTTAGCATTCTCTCTACATTTCTTGAGTACCTGTTACATGTTCTATATATATGCTATTGTATGCTTGCACTACTGTTATTTTTCTCCTCGAGCATTCCAGTTACTATACCACTTGGTGTGTTTTCCCCATACTCTTAGACAGAGTCTGGAAAGGGCCAGATAGCCTCCAGATCTCACCCTCTTTTCAGAGGTGAAATATCTAGTAAATGCCCTCCCAGTCCATCTCTAGTTGGAGTTTGCTTGTGTTTTAGAGATATCCACGAAAGGGATATTACATTTAGGTGTCCCACTCTGAAATTTTTATATCATTCCATTAGGTCATGCTAAAAATTGTTTCATTGATGGTAGCCCTATTCATAAAACCTCTCTCTCCCTCACAAACTCTCATTTGCTGGCCCACCTTCATGTCTTTTGAAGCATAAAAACACCTTTGAAAGTTCATTTCACTATCTCTTATGTCAGTCAAAGTCAATCATGGAAATCAGGTCATTCGAGGTCCCATTAGGTCATTAGGTTTCATTTTTCAAGGTCCAAAAATGCACCATTTCATCTCAATAAGGTCAGCAAAATGTGTGAGAGTGACTCAATAAACAATTTATTTTCATCTGCAAAAAATTATCAGCATGTAAATATGATATTTTTAAATTTGTAATTTCGATTTTTTATGATTTTCATATCAAAATGTCATTTTGATATGAAAACAAAGATGTAATTTTATTTTTAATTTTTATGTAATTTTATGCTTTCTATATGTAATAATTTCAAATCCCTAGCTTCCAACTCAAAACACACATGCCAAACTGAAAGAGAAAAGTGTCAAACTCCAACAACACCATCCTGCAAGAAAAGGAAAATCAGATGAAAGGGTAATCAGCAAATGTTTCAGAAAAGTAAAAAAAGATATTAGAAAAGTGGGTTTTTAAATTCAAATACAAATTCACTTTGCTATTTATGACTAAAAGACATCAAATCAAATTCATTTGCCTCTTTTAAAGATCAAGCCTGCACTCCAAGAGCCAAAAATTTCGAAATTCTGAGCGAAATTGGCAAAGGAGCAAAAATTGAGGGCACAAATCAGTTATGGAGGGCACAAACGTGTTGTCGATGGCGCAAATGTGCAGAGATGGCGCAAATGTGCTGAACAGGGCGCAAATCAGTTGCTGAAGGCACAAATGTGCTGAACAGGGCGCAAATCAGTTGCTGAGGGCGCAAATCAGTTGCTGAGGGCACAAATATGTAGAGGAGAGCGCAAATAGCTTGCCAAGGGCACAAATGACCAGAAAGCTTAGCAAAGCATTTAAATGATCAAAATTGCCTTCCAAAGCTTCTCCACTCAGTCACTCACCTCTAGCAATATAGTAAGAGGCATTTGCCATCAAAATCACCTTCTTAAGTTATATGTGTTGAAGTTGTAATTTGGTATCTTCTTGAAGTGAAACCCTAGTTTTTTTCCCTTGCACCCATAATTCCCAAAATCCCACTTCCTTTACACTCAATACCATCCCTACACTGTTAAAATTCATTCCCTAATCCCTGTTATCATAATCCCTATCCCTAAGCCCTAGGTGCTATTTTAGACCTAGGCTCCTAAATCCCACTTCCCATCACTCTTTCATTCCTATCCCATATCACATATCCCAATCAAATATCTCCATCAGTTTTCCTTTCCCATCTCCCTTTCCCATTTCCCTTACCTTATCCCTAGGGTTTTAACAAAAACACCATGGCAACAGAAGAGGAAAACACATCATTCACTGAAGCGGAGGAAACAGAGATAAGGAGGTCACATAGAGGAGGGAGAGTGCTCAGACTTGAGCCTACTAACACCAAAGAACTCTTAGCTTCTCCATTGACTGTCACATGCTTTAAACATGTTGGCTGTTATGACTTTTATGAGAAAATTCAGAGGGTTAAACACCACCCCATGCTAACTAGACTGTTCATATTAGGACTCCATGACAACCAAGTTAAATTAGTTGGGGTCACTTTTTACCTCTTTTACTGCTCTCATTTCAGATGCTACAGGGATCCTTAATGTTGGGGACAAATGGTTTAGGAAATGCAGGTTGAAGAAACAAGATTTTGATTTCTTCCTAAAACCTAGACACCAAAATCAAACAAAGAGGTTTTTCTTTTTTTCACACCTCTTGGACAGATATGCACCTATGATGAAGATTATAATGAGATATTTTTCATGTGAAGGCAGATTTTCAAGGCTCTATTCCTATCACATCCGGCTCTTGATGCATTTCACTAGGGTAAGGATGCTTAACATGCCCTATTATCTTTTCCGAAGTATAGAGAAGATGGCATACATTGCCCAAAAGAAGGACCATGAACAACAAATGAAAAGCCTATTCCATCATTCCCTCATAAAAATCATAGTCCTCCACCATCTCAATCAACTGAACATTGCTTGGAGCACCTTCATCGCCAATGATATCTTCATTGAGCCATCCATTCAGCATGCACAAAGTGTCCCTTCATCATCTCAGCCCATGACTCACTCATCATCATCAGATCAGTCCCCTTCACCCCCTTCATCACCATCTCATTATGACCCTTCATCTCCATCTCATCATGATTTTGAGTCACCTAGCAGGATAGATGACATTGAGCCTAAGTGGGCTAGTTTGGTTGAGGTTGAGCCATTGCCAAAAACCTACCAGAGAGGCTATAGGCATGTGTTTGCTTCACTTGGAGTGAAAGGGGCCATGCCTTCTACATCAACACAATAGGTGGATATAGGCAAAGAGAAGGTCATTGAGTCACTCATTCATGATGAGGAGGACAATCATGAAACAAAGCATGAATTTCAATTGGTTGACCTAGATGAGATGACAATGATAAAATCACAAATGACGCTATCAAAGGTAAGGAGGCCAAGATTAGTGAGCTCCGAACTAATCTTGACAGGGCTAGATATGTTATTCACTTTCTTGAGCAAGAAAATGAGCAGTTGAAGACCAAACAGGTCATTGATGAGGTGAAGTACTTCACTGCTCAAAGGGAGGCTCTAAAGGCCAAAGCAATGCTAGATGAAGCTGTGGAGAAGTATGGTTTGCTTGATGAGGAAGAAGAATAGGTACCAAGGGAGAGACCTAGAACTAGAGCGCTGAAAAGAGCTCTAGCTCTAGAGAGACAAAGGGAAGTTGAGCTTGCTGACCAGCTAACCCTAAATGAGCAACTTGCCATAGAAATCAATTAGAATAGGGAGCCATGGCTTGATAGATACAACCAACACTTGGAGAAGCTGCTAGAGAAGGCCAATAAGGATAATGACTTGTTGAGGAGGAAGGTCAAACTCCATGCCCTAAAAGAGAAATTTGCATTGGCCAAGCTCAAAAGAGCCAATGCCAAAATTGAAGAATTGAACAAGGAGGAGGAGAAAAAGTTGGACATCCTTGCTGAGGCTTTCCTACAAGCTAAGACACATCATCCTCAGCCTTTCCAACAATTTTGAAGCATTTTCCAACTTTTTGTCAAAATCTGCAAATGTCTGTGTTTTTTGAGGCAATTAATTAGCAGAAAATTGGGCATTTGCACAACGCCCTAGGCGCTATGCAAATAATTGGCACACTTTGTGAGGAGAAGGAAGGCACCATTGGATTCTTAATGACTCATACATCTTAGAAAACCATGTTTCCAGCCTTGGTTTGCATTTTTGATGGGTGAAAAGCTGAAAAAACCATAAAAAAATCACCTTTCTGCCCCTTTTTTTGACCTTGGCGCTGTGCAAATACCAATCTTGGGAGATTGACTTTTTGAGGGGGCAAATGACCTCCATTTCCAGAACTTGAGGCATTTTTGGAAAGAGGACAGGTAGGGCTTTCCAACAAGCCATCTTGAGCTTGATTTGGACACCGGGAAGGCCTCCAAAAGTGGCCCTGAACACAGAGGGCGCAAATGACATAGTGGATGGGGAAAATGCACAGTGGATGGCGCAAATGCATAGTGGATGGCACAAATGTCAAATTTGCTGATTTTTTCAAAAATTCTCTCAAGTTTTGACCTTTCTTCATCAAATCATCTTTCTACTCATGTAATTAATGATGGTAAAATGTAATTATTTCTGAGATTACTTACCTAGGGTAGATTCATAGGGTAAAAGTCATTAATGAGTCATGATGAATCAGTTGAATGTAATGAGGAGTGAGTCACTTGGACCATCCTACACTTCAGTTTTTAGTTCAACAATTAGTGGATCTCTTCCTCACCTCATGGATTCGACCCCTAAAGATGAGTGAAGCTAGCCCCTTTCTTCACTCTAGTGAAGGGTTGGAATCAGTTTGTATGTTTGCTAGTTGATCAAGGAAACTTTTGTACTCAGTTTGGCCAACTAATAAAGAGGCATTGCAACTACTTTTTGGGATACTTGTGGTATTGATGTTTATGATTGTATTTTCTTCAGTGTCATATGTTTGAATGTATTGTATCCATGTTCACTTCATTTCTATGTTATGATCTCTTACAAGTTAGATAATCAAAATACATGTTTGCACATGCTCTGTTTTAGGTAATTGATCATATTTTGTCCACTTTCATCTGTCTGAGAAAAATACATCTCCTATGCTTTTCTTAGCTTTCTTTCAGCTTCAACACCATTCCATCACAATCCTCTTCAAGTGATAAGCATTATACCTACCTTTCCCCATTGATCTCTACAACCCTAACTCATTTTCGCTGACCTAGCTTTCCTTGACCTAATTCCTTCATTGAGTGATTTCCCAACCAAAAAATCAAATTCAAACAACCCCCTACACTCTATGCCTAGCTTAAAAACCCTAATTGCTCCAGCTCTCCTGGCTGTGACCCTTTTGGAGAGAGCCCTCTTCAGCTTGATAGGGCTAGCTATCAAGTCAAAAGCTTGGGTTGTGGTTACCTCTGTTGGGATTCCTTCTTCAGCCTTGGGAATTTGGCAGAGTGCTAACAATCAGGATAGGTTGGATGGCCTGTCCAACTTTGCTATCTGGAAGGCCAGAATCTTGGTAGTCCTGGAGGCATACGAATTGAGGGAGTATGTAGAAAAAGTGTTGGCTACACCTGCCGATGCTCTTCTCCTGGCGAAGCATAATGAAGCTGCGACACATGCTAAGCACTTCATCATGGACGGGGTTAAAGATCATGTGGTACCACACATAGCTGAGTAGAATACAAATAATGAGATGTGGAAAGCTTTAACCACACTGTATCAAGGGAAATCCGTCCAGAGAAAGATACTTCTGGAGAATCAACTGCGGCTATTTATGATGTCCAATGGAGAGGAAATCAATTCTTTCCTCTTCAGGTTGCAGTCGATTCGGGATCAGCTGACTACCATGGGGGTCAAGGTGGAGGATGATGTCATGGTGAGGACTACTCTAAATGCAGTCACAAAGGACTAGGAAACATTTGTCCAAAGCAAGGTTGCTGGGAATCGTCCCCCCCCGATCTCGCTCCCAAAATGTGCTCCATTCGGGAGCGCTTTGGGAGCTCTCGGGAGCGTGCTTCCAAGCCTGAATAAATGCTCCCTGTTTTCTCAGGATCTTTTCAGGGAGCGCTCAGGAGCAGAGCGAATGCTCCCCGAGCGCTCCCTCCATTAAAAATGATTCGGGAGCGTTTTTTAAATGGAGGGAGCAGTAGGGGAGCATTCGCTCCCGAACGCTCTTCGGCAAAAAAAGCGCTCCCTGGCGCGGAAAAAAAATCCGACTGCGAATTTTCCAAATTTTTTGGGAGGGAGGGGGGGTTGGGTAAATAAAAGCCCTCCCCCTCCTCATTGTTTGTTATTGTTGTTTGTTTGAGAGCAAGAGAGAGAGCTTGAGAGTTTGAGAGCAAGGAGAAAGCAAGAAGAAAAGGAGAGAGCAAGGAGAGAGCAAGGAGCAAGCTACAAGAGAGCAAGAGGAGAGAGCAAGGAGCTTGAAGAGAGCAACAAGGAGGATTGAAGGAGTCAGGACTCGGGACAAAGAGGTAGCACTCTCTAATCTAGTTTTTTATTTTCTATATTGCATTTTTAAGTTGTTCAAAAATGAAAACTTGAATTTTTTTCTCAATGTTGCATTTTAGTGTGTTGAAAAGTGAAAAATTGAATTGTTTTTTTTCTTTGTTGCATTTCCTATTCCCACATTTGGCATTCCTCCATTTTTTTTGCGAGGTAGATGTAATATTCCCATTTTTGGTATCATCCATGACAGGGCTAGGAGGGACTTCCAGAGTTAGGAGCAGACATGTCACATGTACAGATTGGTGCTATCAGTGGGCTCAGGAGCTTTTCAGAGGAGTTTTGAGGAGTTTTCATGGTGTCTAGAGGCATTCGCTTGATATACTCCATCATTCGAGCAGTTTGGCTTTCGTTCCGATGCATTCCGATAACTTTCGGAATTTTGAGTTATTTATGGGCTTAACTCAGCTGATTATGCTCAAGGTGGCATTCCGGGAGGAATATACGATGGAACACCTTAGTGTAATAGCTCATCGGAACCGAGACGAGGAGACCTACACGATGGGACAGTTAGACAGAGATTTCAGTGACCAGAGGAGGCGTGGTAGCCGATATACCCTTTTCTGCATTAAAAAGGAATATTTTATAATATTTTAATAAAAAGGGAAAAGTGCTCCATAAATAAAATAATAATAAATAATGCTCTAGAAGGCTCCAAGGGATCTATAAAAGAAAGGGAGGAGGCCATTGGGAGACATCTTTGGAGTAGATCATTTGCTTGTGTATGAGAGGTTTGAGGACGTGGTTCTCTACTTCTGCCGTAGCCCCAGGACGGAAACCCTCGGGTGGTTTGTGAGTGTTGGACGAAAACCCAACTCTCTTGAGGAGACTTCACTTAGGAGTTTCACAGAGCTTCAGAGTTTGGTGTGAGGATCATTTAGATCTTCAACTTGGGCTTCATCAGTTTCAGTGGGTTCAGTTTCAGCTGTTGCCGGAGGGAGAGTGCAGCAGTGCAGTTTGTGGCCAGTGCCGTTCAGCAGCTTATCTTGGTGGCCAGTTTTCTATCTCAGCTCTTCTTGGGTCAGATGTATATGTAAACCCCTGTTTATTATCTATAATAAAAGCTGAGATTTTCCTTCTGTTCTATATGGTATTGGATTGCAGCATTTTCTGTCTTTTATTTTACATGGCAATCTTCTGTTGAGTAAATGTTTATTTTACGGCAAATTATGGTATTCAGTATTTTTCTGCATTTTAGTTAAAATATCCCATCCGGGATATTACACTAGAAACAGAAGCAAAAACAAACATGGCTATATGGCTAGGGATTTTCTTCATGTTGGTTCTTTTCTTTGTAATAATGGTGTTGGAGAGTAGAAGAAAGAGGCCCATTAGAGAAGAGGAGGATGAAGAAGTGGGTTATAGTGGATTTGATGAAAATCCTGAATAGGAGGAGTATGCTAAGGAGGAAGGGGAGAGTGGAGAACATGAGGCCACAGAGACCCCAACTAAGCAAGACCAAAGTCAAACACCATTGTGGAAATATGTTCAGAGGCAGGAAGGAGGGAAAGGTGGTGGAACCACTAAATTTCTTTGCCCCCATTGCAATAAAGAATACATAGGTTCATACAACTGTGCCAGAAGGCACCTTTGTGGGAAAATGCTAGGGGATGGAGAGAAAAATCTAGGAATCAAAATTTGTGTAAGTGTGCCAGCAACAGAGAGAGAGAGAAATACAGAAAGGAAGAGGAGGTTGCCCTACAGAGATCTAAAAGATCTAGGGGTTTCAATGATTCTTATGCACCATCAGGTCCATCCACGTAACATATCCCAAAAATGGATTCTTCAGCAGATCATGCCTGAAAAACGCATTATTCAGTTATGATGGCTTCAGCTATCATATAATATGTCTGAAAATTCTCAGCAACCAAAAGAAATAACAGCAACAACCTTTACTCAGCTTTCAAGGGAAAAAAGGCGGGGAAAAGTGAGGATTTTGGCCCTAAAATGAGTGTATAAGGAAATATGCGTAAAATGACGTCTCAAGGTTCTGGGATATGTTAGAATAGGTCAAGAGGGACTACCATGTCGAATCTCAGCTCAAACAAAGGCGTTTTGCTAAGTTAAACAGTTCCTTCTTCCCGACTAGTCAATAAAAACCCTGATTTCCCAAGACTTTGAATATGCAGAAATTTTCTGAAGCAAGGGCAGCGTATTTTCTGAAGGAATATGATGTATAACACTATAAATAATCAGAGAATGAGTTTTAGAACAAGGCATAGGCTTTCATCAAGGTTAAACAACAGTTTTATATAGAAAACCCCTCAAGATAGAGGTGCCGCAAGACAAAGATTGATCCAGAAACCCTTCAGCGTTTTCTCTAGGAGGCTGAAGCTTATATTTATTATATTACAAATCTAAAACTGATAAATACATGAAAACAAAGATCTATAATGAGACAAAATGCCCAAAGGGCTCTTTATTACTTTCCCCTTGGGGATTTCAGCAATACATGAAAATGCCGGAGCAGATCTGAGTTTTACTGCAGCAGATCTGAAGAATGATTTAGAATTTCTGAAGCAAACTTCAGTATCAGATCAGAAATATACTTGGATTGGTTTGCCAATCCAAGGATCACCCTCAATCAGAGATCTAACTCCAAAATGATGCCAAAACCCTGGAATGCTGCTCCCTCAGCAATAACGCAGATATGGGGAAAGAACTGCGCAGTATACCATGAAGAAAATATAGGCCTGATGCCAAGATCTGATAATAAGCTCCAATATCTCCCAATCTGATCCTCCAAAGGAAAGAGAGACTCTCCCTCTAAAAAGAAAGAGAAGGAGGTGGTGTCGTAAAGTCACCACGACAACACCCTACAAAACAGTATTACGCTGCTGCAGCAATAACGTTGTCCTGGAGGATGATGCTAAGAAAATAAGTTTGCCCGAGCAGGCACTCGAAGTCCCCCGGGGCTAAGGGTGAGATCTCCGCATGGAGACACTCGGTTGCACTAAACAGTGCAGCAGACGAGCTAAACAGCCAGCGTGCCAAAGAAGACAATATATCTCACTCAAAAATCCATAATCCAAGAATCCGAGCATGAATCAAATGAGGAGGCTCCTCCATCTTTTATAGTGTAGGTTTCCCTCCAAAACCCAATGTAGCCTCTCTCTCTCCTCCACATCCTCATCCTTATCCACATTCTCATCCTTATCTACGTAGAAGCTTGGAGAAACTTCTAGAGTGTACATAGGCCCCCTCCTTCACGTGGTGTTGGGTCCCCCCTTGACTCCCACTTAAGTCACAACGTTGTGCTACTAGGTGGATGTCTTATTTCATTTAGGTGAATTTAGACCCTCTTTACTCACTTTTATTTATTTACAAACTATGGGTGGCAAAATAAACAAAATAGAATATTCCAATTTGTTGTCGCAAATTAGGAATATTACAGTCCCCCCCGGCAAAATGTTGCTTGCCCTCAAGCAACTTCCTAAGCAAGTCTCCTCCTAGCGGATGCTCTCCACCGATACTGCAAAATATGCCTGGGTCCCAGATGCGCCACTGAATCTCCCCTGTACTCTGCATCATCCTGATATGAAGGGATCTCTCAATGCCAGGATCCCAAACTGATCTCTTATGGTACCAGCCAACCAAAAATCCTCCCGGATCCCATCGCCACCATGGCCAATAATAGCCCAAGTCCCATGGCTCGGACTATGCACTGCCTCTAGCTATGACTGATGAAGACTATGACTCCGGCTGTGCTACATCTGTCATGGTGTAAGCTGTTCCATCGAGTGTGTACCAGCTCATCACCTCTCTCCACTCAAGGCATGAAGTGAGGAACATCTCTCTCATGTGGATCCTCCATCCCCAAGCAATCATCTAAACAAAATGAGCCACCTCCCGACAAGGCAACTCCTGAAAATCTCCTTCCACCTCAAGCTCCGGTAATGAAGGTGGGCTGAAAATCTGATCTTGGCAAGCATCATAGCTTACCCCATGTTGTCCTTCTCTCCACTCATGACAAGTGTAGAGTGTATGTTGATCTTGGGCTGCAAAATCATTGCCCTCCAATGGCAAAGTGAAGAACAATCCTCCAAAGAAGGTTCCTCCAACAATGAAGAACAAGCTGGCCCAAAACAATTCATCCATGAAGAATAGGACATGTGCATCATGGATCATCCTAATAAGATGTTTGCTGAAGGTGTTACATGAGGATACATAATGCAAACAATCTCTCACAAGGATACAACATAGTCTCATCCACTGCAACTTCAGAAAATTACATGGCAAGCAATGTACAAGATTCATCACATCTACTAATGGATAGTAAATGGTTGAATATGACAACAACATAAGACCAAACACTTGCCCATGGCTGTACAATGGATGAATATCAATCTCATGGCCCACCCCAAAAGAGAACACATATGTAGTAATGGTGGCCATGCCTCCTCCCATGCTCCCATTAGAACATGTAGTGCAGATAATGTGAGAATTCTTCCCACTCAAAGACACATCCAACTCATGTGTCTCCCTCATAATCAAGCCTCCCATACAAATCTGATCTATATCAGCAAATGGAGACAAGATCAGCAGCAAAATGAAGGAAACGCTGAAGGTTACATGTGATGAAAAGAGGTACCAACAGCTTCCCCAACAAGTACAGCGCAATTTTACAAGTTGCTGCTTGATAAGAGTACAAGGCAAAATGTTTATGTTACCCATGCATGTCTTCATATGATACATGATATAGTGCTGCAAATGAACATACATGAGGTGATAAAACATTTTCCCAAAGCCACAAAAGAGATGGTTGCCTCCATCATGTAGATTGGCCCAATAAAACTCATAGAGCAATATGACAAGCTTGCCCTCTTGTGAAGCAATGCACTGCATAGGAATGGTAAGAGTGTGCAAATCAATGAATGTATAAACAACCTCCTCACCATAGGCTGGAAGTAAGATGGTACATGGGTCCATACATGAGTCCTCCATAGTGTTTTGGCATGCTATGAAGAAGACTGAACCATGTGCTGCAAACAGATAATCCTCCTGATGCTTGGAAATCCAAGTCAAGAAGAATATGCCATAGATGTCTCTATCATCATTACCTCCTCTAAGTGCAACAATTGTGAAGTGATCCTGGGACCTATGGGTTATAGATCCACCATAACTCTGTTGGGTACACTTCATCCATAAAGTTCTGCTCCAAGGTGACAGCGCTGTGAGCTCATGCAAGTAAGCTCCTGTCCATACAAAGCTCTGTTCTTTGACATGCTCCTTGTCAAAGACTCCTCTAATAATGCTGCAACAAATATGGAATACCTCCCAAGATGGAAGTGCTTCCCAATCATCATCAAAGACCAAGGAGATAGTGCCATCTCCTCCTCCTGCAACATCATGCAAAGTGTGAGAGAAAATCTGCCCTTGCTCTCCCAAACAAAGCAACAAGACATTTTGCTGCCTCCCCATACTTCCATCATACAAATCATATGATGAAGACATAATGAATGGTATGAGTAACACATCAAAACCATGCATCCATACTCTATGCTGCTCAATGATGCAAGTATCCAACCATCTTCTCTCCGTCCTCCTACTCTTAGGAAGAGTATGTGCCAAGTGATGGCCAAACTCTTTCAAGAGCAACCAGCGCAGCCAAGCCTCCTGCTGCCCGGTATCATAGATCTGCAAGTAGCCTCCTAGCTCCTTGCTCATCATCCCCATCCACTTAATCACTTGTGGATGCCTCCTCCTTCTCCTCATCTTGGTACTCCTCCCATGAGGGCTACCATCCTCCCAAATCAAATTACTGATTTTGCACTTCATGGGATTTTGAAATTTAAACTTCTCAAGGATCAATGAGACCCTGTCAAGAATCAAATAGGTGGTAGGCAAAAACCTCCCATCATGATGTGTATGGCTCAAGGGATTTCCAACACAAGCATGAGAGATGTTATCCATCCTAAGATGTCCTCCATCTTCTATCTGCTCTTGTGAGAAGGGGAGAAAGTCATTGCATCCCATAGTGTGTCGAAGTGCATCTCCAGTGAGATCTCTCCTTGAGACCTCCCTTTCATCCATAGTCTTCCAAAACCAATGAGGTCTTGGATCTGAAAGTAGAAGTTCCTCTTTGAGCTAAGAAGAGCTCATTGAGAAAGTGTCATCTTGAAGGGAGAAAAGGTTTCTTACTCCAAGATGTCTACTATCAACCTTCAAGTCTTCAAACCCCAATCTCCAATGTGATAAAATCCAACAATGGCTCATGAGAATGAGTGTGTGATTCCTTCTTGAGTGTTTCCATGTTGCACAGCGCAGTGCAACCAAGCTGCCTTCGATCTGCATTAGGAACTTCTTGTAGAACTGCAAGAGTCCCATCCTCAAAAGCGTTGGCTGCTCCAACTGTTGATGCATGTGGCTGCTCCTCCATGGGTGTGAGCGTTTTCACAAGCCCCCTCAAGAGGTGATGTAATCTCTTCTTCTTGATGAGCATTGGAAGCGCATGGTACTTCCTCTTCTTTTTCTTCAACCTTCTTGACCTCCTCAACAGTGGATGCATCTTTTCTGGATCTGAAAAAGAATAAACTCTTGACCTCCTCAACAGTGGATGCATCTTTTCTGGATCTGAAAAAGAATAAACTCTCCTTTTTCACCGTTCTGGTCTTCTTGGGCTTAGACTCACAGGGACTATTGGATTCCTCATGCATGGGAAGAGGTGATCTCCCAGTAGTATGCTGCAAATCTGAACTCTGTATGCTATAAACTCCATCCTCTCTAAGCTGACAGTAATCTTTGAAGGGCAAAATTGCTTTGAGGTCTTCCCCCATGGACTTCCATTCTCGGAAATAATCTCCAAAGGGTACCTGACCACGCTTTTGTGAGATCCTCATATGTTCCATAGATAATTAGCTCCACAGGCTGAGCCAGAATTATGCTTTGATACCACTGTAATATCCCAAAAATGGATTCTTCAGCAAATCATGCCTGAAAAACGCATTCTTCAGTTATGATGGCTTCAGCGATCATATACAATGTCTGAAAATTCTCAGCAACCAAAATAAATAACAGCAGCAACCTTTACTCAGCTTTTAAGGGCAAAAAGGCGGGGAAAAGTGAGGATTTTGGCCCTAAAATGAGTGTATAAGGAAATCTGCGTAAAATGACGTCTCAAGGTTCTGGGATATGTTAGAATAGGTCAAGAGGGACTTCCATGTCGAATCTCAGCTCAAACAAAGGCGTTTTGCTAAGTTAAACAATTCCTCCTTCCCGACTAGTCAATAAAAACCCTGATTTCCCAAGACTTTGAATATGCAGAAATTTTCTGAAGCAAGGGCAGCGTATTTTCTGAAGGAATATGATGTATAACACTATAAATAATCAGAGAATGAGTTTTAGACAAGGCATAGGCTTTCAGCAAGGTTAAACAACAGTTTTATATAGAAAACCCCTTAAGATAGAGGTGCCGCAAGACAAAGATTGATCCAGAAACCCTTCAGCGTTTTCTCCAGGAGGCTGAAGCTTATATTTATTATATTACAGATCTGAAACTGATAAATACATGAAAACAGAGATCTATAATGAGACAAAATGCCCAAAGGGCTCTTTATTACTTTCCCCTTGGGGATTTCGACAATACATGAAAATGCCGGAGCAGATCTGAGTCTTACTGCAGCAGATCTGAAGAATGATTCAGAATTTCTGAAGCAAACTTCAGTATCAGATCAGAAATATACTTGGATTGGTTGGCCAATCCAAGGATCACCGTCAATCAGAGATCTAACTCCAAAATGATGCCAAAACCCTTGGAACGTTGCTCCCTCAGCAATAACGCAGATCTGGGGAAAGAACTGCGCAGTATACCATGAAGAACATATAGGCCTGATGCCAAGATCTGATAATAAGCTCCAATATCTCCCAATCTGATCCTCCAAACGAGAGAGAGGCTCTCCCTCTGAAAAACAATAGAAGGAGGTGGTGTCGTAAAGTCACCACGGCAACACCCTACAACACAGTATTACGTTGCTGCAGCAATAACGCTGTCCTGGAGGATGATGCTAAGAAAATAACCTTGCCTGAGCAGGCACTCGAAGTCCCCAGAGGCTAAGGGTGAGATCTCCATGGAGACACTGGGGAAAGTGAACGGTGCGGCAAACGGGCCTAAGCTGACCCCGTGCCCCGAAGAAAGACCCAAGTATCTCCTCTAATCAATAATCCAAGAATCCAAGCATGCCCCAAATGAGGAGGCTCCTCCATCTTTTATAGTGTAGGTTTCTCTCCAAAACCCAATGTAGCCTCTCTCTCTCCTCCACATCCTCATCCTTATCCACATTCTCATCCTTATCTGCGTAGAAGCTTGGAGAAACTTCTAGAGTGTACATAGGCCCCCTCCTTCACGTGGTGTTGGGTCCCCCCTTGACTCCCACTTAAGTCACAATGTTGTGCTACTAGGTGGATGTCTTATTTCATTTAGGTGACCCTCTTTACTCACTTTTTATTTATTTACAAACTATGGGTGGCAAAATAAACAAAATAGAATATTCCAATTTGTTGTATGAGTAGAATGTTACAATCACATCATGGACAAAGAAGTCCATCAACTTCCACCCATGGCAGTGGATATAGAGGCACACCTGGACCAAACATCTCCTTAAGGCGTAGAACCATATCCGATTTCCTTGACGAAGGGTGTAGGAATGATGTGGATTCAAAAATTTTCCAGTTTCTCTATGCATATGGGGTGCCATTCAATGTTCTTCGCTCACCTTATTGGCATGAAATGGTTTTTGCCATTAATGATGCCCCCAAAGGATACAGGAGCCCTGGGTATGACAAGGCCAAAACCATGGGACTTGATCATGAAAAAGCTAAAATAAGTAATTCTTTGATTAGAATGACAAATTCTTGGGATGAGCATGGGGTGTTCATTGTATCTGATGGATGGACCAATGTAAAAGGAAAGCCATTGATAAGTGTTCTGGCTGTGTCTGTTAGTGGTGCAATATTCCTTTCAGTATATTCAGACAAATTCAAGACCGACATTAACATTGCAGAACCATTACTTGAAACAATTGAAAGTATTGGGCCATACAATGTCATCCAAGTCATCAATGATAATGCTGCTAATTGTAAGGCAACGGGAGCAATTATTTAGGATAAATACCCCAACATATTTTGGTCTGGGTGTTTGGTTCACACAATGAACCTTTTGATGCATGATATCATTAAAAACAAACAACCTCAATACAAATGGCTTGGTGATTTGTACAAGAGAGGTAAAAAAATGATAAAATTTATTACAAATCATAGCAATACCCATGGGCTTTTCCGTACTCACTCAAAATTGGAGTTGTTGAAGATAGCAAAGACTAGATTTGCTAGCTATTACCTCACCTTCAAGCGCCTTTTGAAGGTAAGAGAGTCATTGGCTGCAATGGTATCAAGCCCACACTGGCAGGTATTAAAGGACAGGGCAGTGACAATAGTTGACAGGCAAGGTTTTGAACATGTGGAGGAGACCGCCCTTGACCCTTTGTTTTGGGCACGTGTGAGGGAAATTTTGAATTTCACCAAGCCCATTTATCACATGATTCGTTTTTCAGATACAGATAAACCAGTGATTGGGGAGGTGTATGAGCAGATGGATAGCATGTTGGGGCAAATAAAAGATGTTGTTAAGGAAAATGATCCCAACTTGTATGCAATGATTCACGACTGTGTGTGTGCACGGTGGAATAAACTTAATGTTCCACTACATGCCTTGGCATATATCCTTGTGCCAAAATACTACTCTCCATCTTGGTTGGGCCAACCTGCACCTGGAGGTGGGGTTAGGATCAAACCTCACACAGATCCAGAGGTACAAGAGGGATACATGAAAGCATTAGACAAGTTGGTCCCCGACAGGGAGGAGTGTGCTAGATTGCACCTTGAATTAGGCAGATACTTCAGTTGCACTGGTAACTTTGGTTCTTTCCATGCAATGGAAGACAGAGACAGATTTGATGCTCTCACATGGTGGGAAGCATATGGCGGCATGGGACTTTTGCCAAAGTTGGCAAAAAAATTTCTCTCACAAGTTGTAAATACTTCTTCTGCAGAGAGGTGTTGGAGCACCTACAGCTTCATACATAATGTGAGAAGAAACAGGCTGAATGAAAACCGAGCTGAAAGCTTGGTTTATGTGCATTACAACTTGAGGTTGTTGAGTCATTACTGTGATCGGGCATATGAGGATCAGTCATATAAATTCTGGGACAACAACCCAGAGGATGATAATCTGGAGGACGACATTGTACATATGGAAGAATTGGAAGTAGAAGTTTTGAGGGATGATGATGAAGCATCAGCAGCCATGCCACCACCACACACAGGGCCAGTCCCACCATCCAGTAGCAGTGCGGGTGCCAGTGCCAGTGCTCGATATCCAACTATTGTTCCTTTGCAGATTCAGCCTCCACCTACATCCTCACATTGCCCTCCGCCTTCTAGTCATGGTCGTGGACGTGGTACTCCTGAGAGTACTAGAAGACCACCATTGCCTCGTGGTTCTCACAAATTAGACATTTCTCGTGGGCGTGGCAAGGGGCCAGCCAATAGATAAAATAGATTTGTTGTTTACTAGTCTTTTATATTTTCTAGTAGTTTTTAACTTTTATAACTGTTGAACAGTTGAAACTTGACTCTTTCATATTTATTATGATAATTTTTGTAAACAATATATGACAATTTAAGTTTGAAGTTTGAATTTGAAAGGTGAAACTTTGAAGTTGGCATTTATAAGTTTATAAGTCATTATGAATTATGAATATGATGCTTCATGAAAGTTCATTTTGTTTCATTTTATAACATTTCATTTCATGTTAAATATTCTTTGTTGTAATGGTTATTGGTTACACTTAGCTTACAAGTACAACTATGGTGATCAATGAATCAATGATGATAAATTTTATACATTGAATTTTGAAATCAATGAATCAATGATGATAAATGATATATATCAATGATGATAAATGTTATATATTGAAATTTGAAAATCAATATATCAATGATCATAAACGTTATATATTGAATTTGGTGTTTGAAACTTTAAGATTGATGATTCATGAGACTCAAGAGTCAATATGTTGTATGTTTCCCAACTTGTGGGTGTGGTTGATGAAGATTACAACTTCTAAATGATCATGTTATATTGTTCAATCTATGTTTTTATGTCTAATTCATCATTCTACATGCTTTTGTTGACATATATGCATCAAAATATAAAAAATATAAAATATATATATATATATTAAAAAAAAAAACGCCCCCAAAAAACGCTCCGGACCGGAGCTTTTGAAAATGGCGCTCCCGCTTCTCTTTGCTACTGTCGCCTCCTAGGTAACCATGGTCCAAAGCATTTTGGGAAGAGTGGACCTTCCTAACTAGGACGATATGTGGGCTATCCTCCGACAAGAGGAGATCCACCGAATGACCAAGAGGCAGACCAACACTGGTATGAGATAAGTAAAGGAGGAAGAGGAAGATGTAGCCCTGGCATCAAAGAAGCAGCAAGGGAAAAAGAAGCGTGATTTATCTAAGATCAAATGTTTCCAATGTGGTAACTGATACCGTGAAAATTTATCAGAATGTATTGGTTTATTTCCTCCTACTTGATTTGATTAATACAAGTTATTTTCAGAAATTAGATTCAGAAAATACTGAAAATAAACACAACTACAGCCTACACATGTAGATCATTTACAGAATAATACACTCATGCAACAAAGTGACACATGGATTTTTGGACATAAGTCCTCGAAAAAACTCAAAGCGGGAAAATCGGTGCAGCAGCTATGAGGGTTTATTATTAAGTTGTTCTGACTACAGCAAATCTGGGTTCCAAGCTTGGAAAACCTGACAAAGAATAAAAGATATCAAATCTATAGCTAACCTGAAGATCTAGTGCCAAATATCTGATTGATCCACACCCTCAAATAGGATTTACAGGACTCAGCCCGGATCTGACCCTAGAAACCCTCATCGCTGCTTCTGAAGCCCTAGCATTTCCCTAGAGGGCCTGCATCAGCCTCTGCTTGGCCCAGGAGGCCCTGCGTCACCCCTGGAGGGTCTACACTGCCCCTATGCTGCCTCTGCTAGGACAACGTTAGCCCAGCATGGCCCTAGCTGCCTCTACGCTGCCCCTGTTGGACTGCATGGCTCTGAAGCCCCTCTACATTGTCCTTGTTGTTGCTCCTCTTGCCTCTTGCTATCTCTTGGCCCTGGAATCAGATCATTCCCTTTGGCCGATACTACCCCTCACTACAGGAAATTCCTCTGGAAATTCTTAGCAAACCCGCCCTAGAATTCTAGATCTATTCGTCAGTTCTACCAAAATTGTGTGTCTTCAACTGACCCTCAAGCCTTTCTCTTATACTTTTTCGTTGAACCCTTCAACGACCGAGATTAAATCATCCTTCAATGGCCGAGATTAAAGGACTGCTTGATCCATGTGACTTAAGACAATTTCAGCACATGTGTTAATTAATTCACTTTAATTATTTTATTTTCCTAAGTTAGACTTAGGAAATCCATTAAAAATAATTAATTATTTGAATAACTTGAACACCAACTGAAATTTCTGAAATCCATTTCTGGGTCTTGTAGATCAAGCGTACTCTAGTCCCTCCACAAAATTTGGGAGCTAGAGCACAACTGATGCTACCCCGAATACACAAAATCTCAACACTCCCTCTTAGCATCAGGAGTATGCTCTAGCCATACATCACACCATGTATCACAAGATCTTGAGTACTGGATCTGTGTTGTTGATGCTTGGCCTGCTACCCTCCATCTACTGCACTGTTGCTCTCTGTACTACTGCCCATGCCACTGCCACATCTATACTGCAACTCCCTCTCAAATTGATGCATCATGCTACCTATAGCACTGACACTGCTAACTGCTGCAATACAACTCAGTTGCTGAGAAGTAAAAAACTGAAAGACTCTGCTCAACTATTTGACAGACAAGTCAAGTTGTCCTCCACCACTGAAGCTCAATGGATGTTGAATCACGTTGTCCCCCTAGAGACACTGTCATGCTGCAACACTGCACTGTGTGAGCCTAGCTTATCTGTGTTGTTGAAGTCCCATCAGCCTCTCTGCGTTGCTGCCTCCATGCTGCTGCTGCCTCTACATCACGCTACTCACTCTTCAGCTATTCAGCTCCCTCTTACTCTTCAATGTGGTCATCTGCAACCATCTCCCAACTCATCCCGCTACCGTCTTAAGGCTCCCGTAGCTCGTATGTGATCCAAGAGTAGGGCTGACTCAAGGATCCCGCCAGTCTGTCTATGGATACTCTAAATATCCATGTCACCCCACCTCTTCTCTCGAGTTGCATGAGCACTCATGGCTGCATCATCATCAGAGACATTGTCATTTGCTGCTGCAGCCTTGGAATCAGAAGCTCCTTTGTCCTTCTTCTTAGGACAACTGCTGACGAAATGACCAAGATCACCATAGTTAAAGCAGCAGACCTCGGAGAGGTCCCTCTTCTTCTTCCCTTGCTTCTTTTCCCTTGATGCAAGGGCTGCATCCTCCTCCTCTTCTTTCTTCACTCTCGGCGGTAGCCTTCCACTGATAGACTGCTTCTTGGTGATCCTCGTGATCTCCTCTTGGCGGAGAATAGCCCACATATCTGCCCATGATGGTAACGCTGCCCTTCCCAGAATGCTCTGGACAAACATTTCCCATTCTTCAGAGACAACATTTAGGGCCGTCCTCACTAGGAGCCCTTCATCTGGATTAGCACCCATGCCAATCAGCTAGTCTCGGATAGCGTGAAGTCTGAAGAGGAATGGATCTATCTCTTCATCATTTGGAACATCCACATCTGATTCTCAAGAAGCATTCTTCTTTGCATAGAGTCTCCTTGGTACATCACCTCCAAAGCTAACCACACGTCATTTGTTGTATTCTTATCAGCAATTTGAGGAATCAAGTGGTCCTTGACTCCGTCTATGATCTAACACTTCGTTTGCGCTTGATTTTCTTCATACTTCTTGAGTGGATCTGCATCGGTTGGTACAACAAGCACCTTCTCTGCATGATCTTTGAGACCATACTCATCCAGAACTGAGAGGATTTTGGCCTTACAGATAACAAAATTGGACATGTCGTCCAATCTATCTTGATCCCTCAGTCCATATCGAGCCATCTTTGCTCAGATCTGAAAGAAACAGTACTTCTCCTTCTGGATCTAGGTTTCTTGGTGACTGGAAACCCTTTAGTAGCTGCTTCTGCTGAAACTGACTTCCCTCCTGGAAATCTTCCACCAAAACTCAAACGGACAGTATCCTCCGATCCTCCTAATCGAATCTCACATCTGTTTGGCTCAGATCTGCTGAATGACTGTCTTCCTCCCGCCTTTGTTGCCTTAGCTAGGAACAATTCTGCACCTGCAGAATCTCTACCCCTCTAGCACTTCTGAAGATCTGAATCACTGCTCTCGGATCTTGGCAAAATTTTTTTGAAACAAGAGAAGTGATTGGACAACATCCTCCTGGCTGGCCCAGCGCAGTCCCAGCACTACTCAGAAGTGGACTGCGTAATCCCAGACTGGGTGACACAGTCCTTACGCCTCCGTGGGAAGGGTCTGCATAAGCCTAGAGGCCTTTTGCAGCTTCAGTGTTGTCTCCTGGATCTGCTTTCCCTTACTGTCAAGATGCCCTTTCCGGATCTGCTGCTTCTTCTGCCCCCTTGCAGAAAAAATATTTCTTCAGCTGATTGCTGGAGATTCAGCTTGATTTGCTATCGCTCTGATACCATGTGAAAATTCTACTGCAGTTTATTGGTTTATTTCCTCCTACTTGATTTAATTGATACAAGTTATTTTCAGAAATTAGATTCAGAAAATACCGAAAATAAACACAACTACAGCCTACACATGCAAATCATTTACTGAATAATACACTCATGCAACAAAGTGACACATGGATTTTCGGACATAAGTCCCTAGAAAAAC
Organism: Pinus albicaulis; assembly: GCA_034641835.2. Lineage (NCBI taxonomy): Eukaryota > Viridiplantae > Streptophyta > Pinopsida > Pinales > Pinaceae > Pinus > Pinus albicaulis. Next base: position 801,452,635 of record CM076571.1, read on the forward strand.
CCAAAGCGAGAAAACTAATGCAGTAGATATGAGGGTTTATTGTTAAGTAGTTTTGAGTACATAAAATCTGGGTTCCAAGCTTGGAAGACCCGATAGAGAATAAAAGATATCAAATCTGCAGCTAACTTGAAGATCTAGTGTGAAATATCTGACTGATCCACACCCTCAAACGGGATTTACAGGACTCGGCCCGTATCTGACCCTAGAAACCCTTAGCACTGCTTCTGAAGCCCTAGCGCTGCCCTAGAGGGCTTGCGTTAGCCTCTTCGTGGCTCTAGGAGGGTTTGCGTCACCCCTGGAGGGTCTACGTTGCCCCTGCGCTGCCTCTGCTAGGCCAGCGTCAGCCCTGCGTGGCTCTAGCTGCCTCTGCGCTGCCCTTGCTAGAATGCGTGGCTCTGAAGCCCCTTTGCGTTGTCCTTGTTGCTGCTACTCTTGCCTCTTGCTGTCTCTTGGCCTTGGAATCAGATCATTCCCTTGGCCAATACTACCCCTCACTGCAGGAAATCCCTCCGGAAATTCTTAGCAAACTCGCCCTAGAATTCCAGATCTATTCCTCAGTTCTACCAAAATTGTGTGTCTTCAACTGACCCTCAAGCCTTTCTCTTATACTTTTTCGTTGAACCCTTCAACGACCGAGATTAAATCATCCATCAACGACTAAGATTAAAAGACTACTTGATCCATGTGACTTAAGACAATTTTAGAACATGTGTTAATTAATTCACTTTAATTATTTTATTTTCCTAAGTTAGACTTAGGAAATCCATTAAAAATAATTAATTATTTGAATAACTTGAACACCAACTGAAATTTCTCAAATCCATTTCCGGGTCTTGTAGATCAAGTGTACTCTAGTCCCTCCACAAAATTTGGGAGCTAGAGCACAAATGATGCTACCCCAAATACACAAAATCTCCGCCGGGGACTACGCCCGGCAATTGTCCTCGAAGAATGAAGGTCTAGAAGGAGACCGTAAGCTTCTAGTTCAAAGTACAACGACAGAGATAAAGAAGACGATGGCATCTAGATGATGACGTAGCCAATGAGCACTCATGAACGACGAAAGTGGGCGACATTGATGCAGCCAGAGCGACTCACAGTGGTGGCGGGATCCTTGAGTAGCCCAACTCTTGGATCACATCCGAGCTATGAGAGCCTTAAGACAGTAGCAGGGAATGACTGGAGCAGATCACTGATGAAGTAGAGGTAGAGGCTAGGACGCTGTAGAGGGAGCAACGTAGGGAAGAGGCAACAACAATGTAGAGGCAATAACGCAGAGGGGCTAATGTGACTTCAGCAGCGCAGAGGAGGCATGCTTACGCAGTATAGAGCTGCTGCAGCACAGTGGCTTCAGGAGGACAACGCGGAGCAACAACCTATGGATCTTCAGTGCTAAGATGCAGCCCGACTGACTTGTCTGTCATTGGGAAGGTTTCCTTCAGTTGCTTACTCTCAGCAACTGAGTTGCAGTGCAGTAGTTGGCAACATGATGCAACAATTCAAGAGGGAGCTGCACTACGGATGTAGCAGTGACGGTAGTAGAGTCATGGGCAACAGTACAGAGAGCAACAACAACGCAGTGATGAGGGGTGGCCATGCAGCGGGCCAAGCATCAACGTAGAGACAGATGCCAGAGATCATAGCAGTACTTCAGGGTGAAGTATAGTGCTAGAGCAGATTCCTCGCTAAGAGGGAGTGTTGAGATTTGGGTTAGCATCGGATGTGCTCTAGCTCGCAAATTTTGTGGATGTGCTGCAGTACATGAGATCTCCAAGAGCCAGAAAGCGTTTGAAGAAATTCCATCAAGTTTAAGAGATATTTAATTAATTAATCTTTTTAATTAAGGACCCTAAGTCTAACTTAGGAAAATTAAAAAATTAAAGTGAATTAAATTAAACATGTGATGAGAATGACTTAAGTGACGTGGATCAAGAAACTTCTAATATTAGATTTCGATTAGAGATTAGATCACGACTGTTGATGTTTCAACGAGAAAAGTATAAGAGAAGGGCTTGGGGTCAGTTGGAGGATACACACATTGGCAGAGCATTGAAGCTAGGCTGAGATTCTAGTGAGTGGTTTGCTAAGAATTTCAGAAGTGTTTCAGCTGCAGCGAGGGGAAGTATTGGCAAGGGGATGGTTTGATCCCCAAGAGTACAACGAGGGTAGAGAAGTAGCATTCCAGACCAGTGCAAAGGCAGCCACGTGCTACGCAGTCTAGCCAGAGCCCAGCAGGGGCAGTGTAGAGGCAGTAGGAGCCACATAGGGCTGACGCAGGCCCAGTCAGGGTAGTGCAGGGGCAGCGTAAGCCATTCAGCGGTGATGCAAGCCCTTCCTGAGTAGTGCAGAGGCTGATGCAAAGGGTTTCAGAGCAGCGCTGGGGTTTCCGGTGGGCCAGAAAGGGCTCGAGTTCTGTAAATCCCATTTGAGGGTGTGAATCAACCATATTTTCTGTCTCCGAGGATAGAGGTATTGCTGCCATTTTATTTTTCTATCGGATAAACCAGTTTTTGGTGCCCAGGATTGTTGTACTTAGATTCTGTATAATAATGAAAATCCTCCAAAGCTAGCTGCACCGGTTTTCCTGCATTGGGTTTTTCCAGGGACATTTGTCCACAAAATCTGTGTCACTTTGTCTATGAGCATGTTATTCAGTATTTGATCTGTATGTGTAGGCTGTTATGTGTATTTACTTCAATGTCGTTTCTGAATATTCAGAATAATAACTTGTGGATTTAATCAAGTAGAAGAAGTAAATCCAGATTTAATGATAGGATTTCTTATATTAAGAAATTTTCACATTTTAAAGGCTATCTAGGTGAGAATTGCATATGTTACTCATTGTATAACACGTAATGAATGTTTCTAGTGGAGGAATTTTTACAACTCTCCATCAAACTCCATTTTCCTTAGAAGTGGGTAGTTACTGGAAATCTATACCTAGGGCATCAATTTTCGGCCTCCTTGGAAACAAATTTAGCCTATGTAACGCATCCTTGACTCCATATTCGTAAAAGACAAGGAACTTGTCCAAGTCCTTGGTGATCAGTCTCACATCTCATCCATACATTCTTCTCTTGAAATTTAGGCCCTTTTAAGGCTTGGACAACAAAACTAGGGCTTAGAGCGAAATTCTAGGGGAGAGGTCTTGTGGAGGCTTGAGAGCTTAAACATTAAGTGGAGGGTCTTGGCTTCTTGACCTATAAATTTGTTGGGCATCCACTTATGTTTTCCCCCATAAAATCTCTTGCCCTAGGTTTTGCCCTAAGAGGGAAACCCTAGCTTTCTCTTCCTCACTTGAGGGCTTCCTTGAGGGTTGTATGAAATTTTTACTTATTGAAGTATATCTTAAGAAGCCTTTTCTCCCCATTGCCTTGACCTTGGGAACTTCAATACTCAAGCAAAATCAACAAACCCTAGGCTTTGTGCATTTTCTTCCTAGGTCTCTCATAGAAAGCACATTGCTTCTTAGTGAAGCCTTTTACCTCAAATTTGAGTCTTTCTTAAGAGTTTCTAGCCTATAAGCTTATACCTTAACCTTAGAATACCTTTATAGGTGATCCTCTCCTAGTGGGACTCCTCCCATTGGTGAAAATCTGTAAAGGACAAGGGACCTTGGCTTGTGGTGACAGTGGCCAATGGCCCCATGTTAGCACTTAGTCTAACTTTTTATCTTGTATGGTTTCCCTCTCCAAGGCTTGCTAGATTTTGTGGTAACAGGGTCCACTGCTATAACTAGAGATTTTAAGTTTTGTTTAACATGTTCTTTGCTTAGGATGGTTACCTTGATGTTCCATATTAGCCCATTTATCAATTTATTTCATTTTCATTAGCAATCACATTAATCATTATCACATTGACAGTGACTGAAGAAAGAACATAAATGATAAATGCAAAGGACAAGCCAAGACAAGAGAACACAAAATATGGCTCAAGCCAGGGAAAAACCCCAATATGGGGAAAATCCTTGATCAATTCTTCTTATTATTAATATCAAATGCTCAGCACAGAGAGAGCACAATAATTCAAAGTCAAAATTGACTTAGTGTTAATTTTAGATAACAATGGTATGTTACATGCTTAAATTTACATCAATCTTTTCTTATTAGCCCACTTCAATTAGCAATCTCATTAACATTGATAGTAAACGCTGATAGAACATATACAAATAACCAAAAGACAAGCCAAGAGAGGAGGACACAATATTTGGTGGATGCTAGGGAAAAACCCCAATGTGGGGAAAACCCTTTGATCAAATCTTCTTATTATTCTTCAAAAGTTCAACAGAGACAGAAAGTACAATTTACAATTTTTCTTCAGTCAAACAATAGTCAATAGGATGCCCTAACTAGAAAGTCAATGCTGGTCAAATCAAAGATTTGACTTCTCCAAAATCAGCTCAGTCAGCTTCAGTTAATGCGACCTCCAAAGACAGCCAAAGTCAGCCCAAAACAGTGCTGAAAAACTTGGTCAAACCTGGTCAACGCACTGGTCAACTATGCGGTCAACCCAAAAGTCAAACTGCCCAGAATTCTCAGAAATCGTGCCTCCAGCTATGGCCTAGCAAGATCGAAATTTTGTCGAAGAAATCGAAGTCAAAATGTCAAAGTTGACCAAAAGTCAATGCTGGTCAACGCTCTATTTTCTACCCTAGAAACAGTCTGAAAATCATAGCAAGAAGCTGTCCTTCCTTTCACACGTGCAAGGAGAGAGAGAGGCTCCTATGATGTTGTACGAACTAATGAGAGGGAGAGAGAATGTGTGATGAGATGATGTCCAAATGAGGATTGACTCTCTCCTTTTTATATCCATCAATGAGGGGTGGAGATACATCTTTTGGGGCTTGTGATGTTGATTTTTGAGTAGCATCGGATGTGTTCTAGTTTTGAAACTTTGTGGAGGGGCTAGAACACGAGATCTCCAGGTCCCAGAAATCGTTTGGAGAAATTCCACACTGAGCCTAAGTTATTCAAATAATTAATTATTTGAAATGGAGCCTAAATTAAAACGTAGGGAATTTAAATAATTAAAGTGAATTAATTTAAACATGTGGGTGAGAAGCTTCTAAGTAACGAAAATAAGCTCTTTTCTGATCTTAGTCGCCGATTAGAGATTAGATCACGGTCGTTGATTATCAACTGGAAAAGTATAAAGGGAGGCTTGAGGGTCAGTTGGAGAACACACACGGAGAGGAGCACTTGAGCAAAGTTGAAATTTTGGGGCGTGGTTTGCTAAGAATTTCGGAGTGAGCTTGTAGTGCAGAGAGGGGTAGTTTGGCAGTGGGACTTCAGTCCAAGGTTGAGAATACAATTGCAGAGAGGCATAACAACACCAGGAGAGACAGCACAGCAGTAGAAAGGGTGATACATAGCCAGAAGGGAGACGCAGTCACTGAAGAGGCTGCGCTGGGGTTTCTGTGGGGCAGATTGAGCAGAAATTCAGCAGATTGATTTTTGAGCCGAGAAGGCTCAGGAGGAGAGTGGCGCAACTCCTGGAGGAGGTGATGCAGTCTCAGTGCAGAGCTTGTTGCAGCGATCGCTACAACGCAGTCACCTGTGGGGTTTCTTCATTCAGCTGGTGGATCGGCCAATACATCTGTCTCCGAATAGAGGTACTTCTGCCTAGATTTTTCTCTGTTGGGTGAGTCGGATTTGGCACCCTAGATTGTATTAAAAAATTTGCTTAATAATACAAACCCTCATATCTTCTGCATCAATTTTCCCACATTGGGTTTTTCCGGGGACAATTGTCCAAAAATAAGTGTCCTTTTGTTGATTTTTAATGTACCTTGGACAAGTGGTTTCCATGGGTTAGTCTCTACCTACGGAAAAGTGTCCAAAATAATTCTTTTCCAAGTGTGACTTTATAAAGTGAATGTGACTTTATAAGTGGTAAAGTCAATATTAAATTATAAAGTGAAAGTGCGTTTATAAGTGGTAAAGTCAATAGTGAAAGTGACTTTATAAGTGGTAAAGTCAATGTTAAATTATAAAGTGAAAAGTGACTTTAGACATAAAGTGCAATGTGGGTAGTTTATTTAATGGGCAAGCTAGAAAATAGAAAGTGAGAATTAAATGTACATTTATTCTCATCCCTTGATCTAAATGAATCTGAGCCATTAGATCTTAGGGTTGCCCAAAAGTCATTTAGGGAAACAAAAGAGAGAAAAGAAAAGAGAGACTGCATTCATTCATTCTTCATGAGCAGATTGGAGAAAGGAGACTGAGAGCTGGAGAAAAGTTTTGAAAGAGAAATTTGTTGCAGCAAGTTGAAGGAGTGATTTATGGGCAAAGCTGGGCACAAAAATCATGGCATATAAGACAACAAAAGGTACAGTACAAACAACATTTAATGCTGTGAGCTGCACGCAGTTCGAGAGCAGTTTTTGAGCAAAAAAAAAGGAAAAAAAACTGTACAGTCTGTACAGAATCCATACAGTACAGTCCACGTCAGTACAGTACAGTTTCAACTTCAGGTGGGCATGAAAATAGAGGCAAAGTGGGCACGATTTTCAAGGAGTTTTGGGTTGAAGAGATAAGTTGTATCTTGATGTTTTGTTTTGTCTGCAAATGTATTTTTCTTGAACTTGAAAGATAAAAAAATTTGAAGAGCTCTCTAACAGGGTTTTTCCCGGAGAAGATTGAGGGGGTTTTGCCTGGGTCTAAGTTGACCAAAAATCTGTGTATTTTTTTATGTGTTGCTGGTCTGTTTATGTCCATATTTATTTTCAGCATGTGTTGATAGTCTCATGTGTTTTAATCTGAAAATTTCATTTCCAGAATTCGATATGTTGAATGTAAGTTTATGGGAAAGAGCATTTAACTGAATGGGAGTGATAAGGTGAAATTAAAATCAGGTTGGGATTGCAGGAAGCTTTTTAGTCATCAAATTTCAACACCTTTGTGTGATTGCTTCATTTATATTTCAGTTCTTGATCTGTATATTGGTGTAGGCTGTAGTGTATTTACATTAATATTTTAACTGAAGTATTCTGAAAAATAACTTGTTAATATAAACATAAGTAGATAATATAAATCTGTTTTTTGCAGTAGGATTTCTGGTTTAGATTTAGAAATTTTGACATGGTATCAAAGCGATTGCAAATCAAGAAGGACTGAAGCAATCAGCAAAAGGACAGAGAAGATTTTGCTGCAGGAAAGTAGCTGTCCCGAGTGATAGCGCTGAACCAGAAAGTCAAAGGAAGGGTGACACAGTCACCAAAGTGGCTCACACAGAGCCTGCGTCAGCCTGCTAAGGTGACGTTGTAGCTGCAGGAGGCAGCGCAGTAGTTGCTGGGCCAACGCAGAGGCTATTGAGCCTTAGTTATTCGATTGTCGTGGTTGGAAGAGCAGTGCGATTTCTATCTGGAGTTGCTGGTGGGGCATTGTTTCTGTTGGTGCAGAACAATGTCTAGTGGGGCAGAAGCAAAGTAGAGGGAAGCAGTTCCTTAAAATATTTCTTGCCAAGAAGTCTAGATCTAGAGTTGAGCAGCAGCAAAGCAAGATCAGAGAGGAGTGTTTTGACATCTATTGGCAGAAGGATTTTCGTGAAGGAAATCTAATCTAAAAGGGAGCTTGTTCCTTAGAGGGTTTCTAGTGCCAAGAAATCTAGATCCGAGTTTTGTTGGGGCAACAACAAAAGAGGCAGAAAGGAACCTGTTCCACACTTAGTTGAGCAAAGATGGTCGTGAATGGACTGAGGGATTAGGACAGGTTAGATGATGTTGAGATTTTGTGTATTTGGGGTAGCATAAGTTGTCCTCTAGCTCCCAAATTTTGTGGAGGGACTAGAGTACACTTGATCTACAAGACCCAAAAATTGATTTGGGAAATTTCATTTGGTTTAGGAGATATTAAATTAATTAATTATTTTAATGTATTAAAACTTAGGGAACTTAAATAATTAAAGTGAATTTAATTAAACATGTGATGAAATTGTCTTAAGTCTCATAGATCAAGCTTTCTTTAATCTTAGCCATTGATTCAAGATCGATCATGGTTGTTGGTTTCCCAACGAGAAAAGTATAAAGGAAAGGCTTGGGGTCATTTTTAAAGACACAAGGCGAACTTGAAAGCTAAGGGCGAGATCCTAGGGCGGGTTTGCTAAGAATACTGAGAAGTGTTTCGGTACAGAGAGGGGGAATTTAAGCGAGGGATGATCTGATCCCCGGGGTCTAGAATACGACAAGGCGGTGTGGCTCGGAGGGCGGCACGGAGGAGCCGGGGAGCGACGGCGGGAAAGGGCACATAAAACATAAAAATACCGCTTTGCGCGGTCCCTCAAGGACAATGTGATTTGCTGCAGGAAACCCTCAGGAGTTACACAGAGACCCTAAAGGGCAGCGTAGGGACTGCGTCACCTAGTCTGGGGTAACGCAGACCTTTCCGGAGCAGCGCTGAGGGTCAGAGTGGCTTCAAAGGCTAACGCAGAGGCTTCAGGGGCAGCGCTGGGGTTTCTAGGCCCTAATTTTGGCTAAGTTCTGTAAATCCCTTTTGAGGGTGTGGATCAGTCACTATTTTGGCCCTAGATCAACTAGTGAGTTGTAGATCTATTATTTCTCTGTCGAGTAGTCTAGATATGGAACCCAGGCTTGTTGTATTTAGAAAATTCTTAATAATAAAACCCTCCAGCAGCGAGAAGACTGGTTTTCCCGCATTGGGTTTTTCTAGGGACTATTTGTCCAGAAATAACTGTGTCACTTTGTTTATGTGTGCATGAACTTGTTCTAGATCTGAATTGGTGGAGCTCTGTTATGTGTTTTTCTTTGATTTTAACTTGAATTTTATTCAGTTAATAACTTATCTAAGTAGGAGGAGCATAACCAGATTAACAGTAATAATTTCTACATAAAGTGTAAAGATTCAGAAATTTCCACATGGTATCAGAGCAATTGCAGATCTAGGAGAGTCATCAACAAGAATCTGAAGGTTCTAGCTGCAGGAAGTAGCTGGAAAAGTAGCAGAAACGCAGATCTGAAGGGACATCGCAGTTTCCAGAGGCAGATTCACGCAAAGGGAAGGGTGACACAGTCTAACGCTGTCTCCTAGCAAAGCCACGCAGTTACCGCGCAGAGGCAGCTCAGAAACAACGTTGTATCAGTCTGAAGCCAGCCAGTGTGATGCATATATGAATCTGTCCGATCCAGAAAAGACTGAAGAAAAGCTGTAGAAATTCAGAAGATGCTGGTGGGGGTAAATTTCTGAAGTTTTCAGATTTTTAGCCTAAGCACAAGTGACAGAGCGGGAGGAGATCAAATTCTAAGAGAGTTTCTAGCCAAAGAAACTTGCAGTTTGATCAGAGGATCAAAGAGAGCTGAATCATAGTTCATTTGACAGATTTCCAAGGAGGGAAATCAGATGTTAGAGGGAGCAGAAGGTGCCTGTTTCACCAAGGGCCTTAGATCCATTTCTTTAGCAAAGAGAAAAGGAAGTTCCGACACATTCTGAGTAGATGGCTCCTCATGGACTGCGTGATCAAGACAGGTTGGATGGCTTCTCAAACTTTTCAGTTTGGAAGGCAAGGATCCTGCTAGTCCTTGAGGCATACAATCTTAGAGACCATGCAGAGCTAACTCTGGCCACACCGACAGATCCGGATCTCCTTCGGAAGCATAAGGAGGCTGCTGGGCATGCCAAGCGACTGATTATGGATGGAATCAAGGACCATATTGTACCACACTTAGCTGAGAAGAAGACTACTAATGAGATGTGGAAGGCTTTGATCTCTATATATGAGGGAAAATCTGTCCAAAGGAAGATGCTGTTGGAGACATAGATGAGGTCATTCGTGATGGCCAAGGGAGAAGACATGGAGCATTTCCTCTTCACACTGCAGTCGATCAGAGATCAGTTGACTGCAACTAGGGCTAAGGTGGAAGACGATGTGATGGTTAGGACTGCCCTCAATGTAGTCACGAATGAGTGGGAAACCTTTGTCCAAAGTATCTTGGGCAGAGCGGACCTCCCTGATTGGGACAACTTGTGGTCAGTTCTGTGTCAAGAAGAACTCCGCAGATTCACCAAGAAGCAATATGGCTCTGAATCGAGCAAAGTGAAGAAGGAAGATGCAACCTTGGCATCGAAGAAGCAGCCAAAGAAGAAGAAGGATCTCTCAAAGATCAAGTGCTTCCAGTGTGGTGAAATGGGACATTTTGCCAGCAGTTGTCCTCAGAAGAAAAAGGACAAGGAAGCCTCTTCTTCCAAAGCTGTTGTGGCAGATGATGGGTCAGAAGATGATGCAACCATGAGCGCTCATGAACCACAAAAGTGGGGTGACATGGATATGTAGAGGTGCTACATAGAAGATTGGGCGGGATCCTTGAGTAGCTCATCTCTTGGATCACAAGCGAGCTACGACAGCCTTAAGGAAATAGTGGGACAAGTGGAGCAGTGGGTGCATAGATCACAGATGAAGCAGAGGCAGATCTGAAGACTGGGAGGAGCAGCGCGGAGAAGAGCAATAGCAATGTAGAAGCAACAACAAAGCAAAGGCTGATGTGACTTCAACAACACAGAGCAGCGTTGCTTATGCAGTGCAGAAGGCTTCAGAGGGACAGTGCAGTGCAACAACAACGTGAGAGATTTCAGCACAAGGGGTTGATGTGACTTCAGTAGTGCAGAGGGAGTCTGCTTACGCAGTGCAGAGCTGTAGCTGTGCATCATCCTTCAGGTGCCAACACAAATCTGGAGCCTATGGAGCTTCAGTGATGAGGATGCAACCCATCTGACTTGTCTGTCAAAGATTGGGCAGGAGATTCAGTTTGTTTCTCTCAACAACAGAAGTTGCAGTGCAGCAAATCAGCAGTGGTAGTGCTATGAGCAGCACAAATGTAACATATTGAGAGGGAGCTGCAGTATAAAGGTTACAGTGGCAATGGCAGAGTCATGGGCAACAGTACATAATGGCAACAACAGTGCAGAGTTGAGTGGCAGCAGGCCAAGATTCAGCAGCATAGAACCAATAGTCAAATTCTTGTAATGCATAGTGTGATGTATTGCTAGAGCACACCCTTGATGCTAAGAGGGAGTGTTGAGATTTTGTGTATTTGGGATAGCATCAGTTGTGCTCTAGCTCCCAAATTTTGTGTAGGGACTAGAGTACACTTGATCTACAAGACCCATAAATTGATTTGGGAAATTTCATCTGGTTTAGGAAATATTAAATTAATTAATTATTTTAATGTATTTCCTAAGTTAAAACTTAGGGAACTTAAATAATTAAAGTGAATTTAATTAAACATGTGATGAAATTGTCTTAAGTCATACAGATCAAACTTTCTTTTAATCTTAGCCATTGATTCAAGATTTGATCATGGCCGTTGGTATCCCAACGAGAAAAGTATAAAGGAAAGGCTTGGGGTCATTTGTAAAGATATGACCCGAACATTGAAGCTAATTTGTGGTCTATAGTAGTTTGCTAAAGTACTCGAAGTGTTTTGTTGTAGAGAGGGCATTGCAGGTGAGGGATGAGATTTGATCCCGGGTTTAGAATACACAGAGAATGAATCGCTCGAAGGCGGCACATAGAAGCGGGGGAGAGACGACGGTAGGAAAGGCAACGGTTATTGCTACGCGAGTCTTTGCCTGGTCCCTCAGGCAGCGTAAATTGTTGCGGGAAACCATTGGTGGTTATGTAGAGACCTCAGAGGGGCGATGTAGGGGCTGTTGCGTCACCTGGTACGGGTAACACAACCCTTTCGGGTAGCAGCTAGGGGTTGGGAGCCTTTGAGGTTTTCACGAGCCGGGGGCAACGATGGGGTTCTAGGCCTAATTTTGGTTGGGATGCAGCCAAATCTCGTTTGATGGTGTGGATCAGTCATTATTTTGGGTCTAGATCAGCCAGTGAGCTGTAGATCTAATATTCCTCTGTCGGGTTGTCCAGATATGGAACCTAGGCTTGTATTCAAAAAATTCTTAATAATAAAACCGTCTAGCAGCCAGAAGACCGATTTTCCTGCATTGGGTTTTTTCGGGGACTATTTGTCCAGAAATAACTGTCACTTTGTCTATGTGTGCATGAACTTGTTCTAGATCTGAATTGGTGGAGATCTGTTATGTTTTTTGCTAAAATTTTAACTTGAATTTTATTCAGTTCATAACTTATCTAAGTAGGAGGAGCATAACCAGATGAACAGTAATAATTTTTGCATAAAGTGTAAAGATTCAGAAATTTCCACAGATGAAACATCCAACTTTGTCATCTGAAAGGCCAGGATCCTGGCAGTTTTGGATGAACATTGCATCATGGATCATGCCTTGAACACTATTGTTGTTCTGGCTTATGCTGATCCTGTCAAGGAGTACGAGGAGGCTCAGGCAAAAGCTAAACACATGATCATGGACGGAGTCAAGGATCATGTGATCCCACATATTGATGAGAAGAACACAGCAAGGGAAATGTGGGAGGCCTTGACCACTATGTACCATGGATCTTCCGTCTAGCGGAAGATGTTGCTTGAGAACCATCTAAGATTATTTCAGATGTAGAAGGGAGAAGAGGTCGACCCCTTCTTCATTAGGTTGCAAGGGATTCGAGATCAACTAGCTTCCGTAGGAGCTACACTAGATGTTGGTCTTATGGTCAGGACTGCCCTGAATGCAATCACTGAAGACTGGGAGACCTTTGTCCAAGGCATTGGGCAGGGCAACTCTTCCAAGCTGGGAAGAGATGGGGGCAACTCTTCGACAAGAAGAGCTCAGACTGTGGACCAAGGAGGGAGGCAGCAACAAAGGGATGAAAGTCATGAAGGAGGAAGAGGGAGATGCAGCTCTTGCATCTAAGGGACAACAAGGGCAGCAGAGAAGGAAGAAGAAGGACCTCTCGAAGGTCAGATGCTTCAGGTGTGGGGAACTAGGACATTTCGCCACGTAGTGCCCTTTGAAGAAGGGCAAGGAGGAATCTGACTCGAAGGCTGCTCCATCTCAGGCTGATGAGGATGATGATGATCGATGCGCCATGAGTGCTCATGCACCTAAGAAATGGGCCGATATGGAGTTGTAGTTCAACTAGATGTGGGGCAAGATCCTTGAGGTGCCCAAACTCTTGGATCACATACGACTATATGAGGCCTTAATGATAGTAGCAAAATGACGGGGGTCAGTTGATGCAAGGATGATGGAGCAACAATGGCAAAGCTAGAGTGCTGAAGTCTGAAGCAGCGCAAAGTAGAGGCAGCAACAGTGCAGTGCACAATGGTGCAGCGTAGTGTAGAGAAATAACAACACAGTGGCATCAGAGGGTCAGCGGAGATTAGTAGTAGAGGTAGTTCCAACATTGAAGAGTATTCAGACTGACTAGTATGTCAGTTTTTGGGATGTTTTTCGGTTGCTTAAACTCTCAACAACTGAGTTGCAGTGCAATTGTTAGTAGTGGCAGTGCTATGGGCAGCATGATGCATCATTTTGAGAGGGAGCTGCAGTACAGATGTAGCAGTGACAGTAGCAGAGTCATGGGCAGCAGTACAAATAGCAGCAATGCAGTGGATAAAGGGCTGCAAGCCGAGCATCGACAATGCAAAGGACCAATGTCGTGGATCAGGGTGATGCTTTTGTTAAAGAAGTATTGCTAGAGCACATTCCTCGCTAAGAGGGAGTGTTGATTTTTGGGTAGCATCGGATGTGCTCTAGCTCCAAAACTTTGTGGAGGGGCTAGAACAGATGAGATCTCCAAGACCTAGAAATCGTTTGGAGAAATTCCACACGGAGCTTAAGTTATTCAAATATTTAATTATTTTAAATGGAGCCTAAGTTAAAACTTAGGGATTTTAAATAATTAAAGTGAATTAATTTAAACATGTTGGTGAGAAGCTTCTAAGTAACTAAGATCAAGTCGTTTTTGATCTTAGCCGTCGATTAGATATTAGATCACGATCGTTGATCATCAACAGGAAAAGTATAAAGGAAGGCTTGAGGTTCAGTTGGAGAACACACACGGAGAGCAACACTTGAGCAAAGTCGAAATTTTGGGGCGTGGTTTGCTGAGAATTTCGAATTGAACTTGCAGTGCAAAGAGCGGCAGTTTGGCAGCGGGACTTCAGTCCAAGGCCGAGAATACAATTGTAGAGAGGCATGACAACACCAGGAGAGACAACACAACAATAGAAAGGGTAACGTAGAGCCAGAAGGGTGACGTAGTCACTGAAGAGGCTGCATTGGGTTTCTATGGGGCAGATTGGGCAAAAATTCAATAGATCGATTTCTGAGCTGGGATGGATCACGAGGAGAGTGACACAACTCTTGGAGGAGGTGACGCAGTCTTAGCGCAAAGGTTGTTGTAGCCATCGTTGCGCAACACTGGGGACAACGCAGTCACCTGTGGGGTTTCTTGATTCAGCTGCTGGATCAACCAATATATCTATCTCCGAATAGAGGTACTTTTGCTAGGATTTTTCTCTGTTGGGTGAGCCGGATTTGGAACCCTAAATTGTATTCAGAAATCTTCTTAATAATACAAACCCTCAGATCTGCTGCACTGGTTTTCCCACATTTGGTTTTTCTAAGACAATTGTCCAAAAATAAGTGTGTCCTTTGTGTGGTTGCTTCATTTATTTTTTAGTTCTTGATTTGTATATTGGTGTAGGCTACAGTGTATTTACATTAATATTTTTACTGAAGTATTCAAAAAAATAACTTGTTAATATAAACACAAGTAGATAATGTAAATCAATTTTCTGTAGTAGGATTTCTGGTTTAGTTTCATAAATTTTCACATGTGAGCCTACATTATAATTTTGGCCGACCTTGACAAAATGTACGTGTGTGAGAGAACAAATTCAAAATCCAACTTCTGCTCATCAAAAAAACTGATCTTTAGATCAATCTTGCATCTCTCGAGAAGAGGAAGCCAACAAAAATGTCATCTCCATTATATGAGCTGTCCAAAGTGGAGTTTGGACCTAGTTGCCAAATTTAACACTCCCTCTCAACTAGGGAGAACTCCACCCGTCAATCCATCTGTCAACCTGTGCAATCTTGTCATCATGTACCATCTTGTACCATCATGTACCATCCTGTCATCCTATGTCATCTTGTTGTCCCTGTACTCTGGTCTGTTGAACCATGAAGAAATAATGAAAAAGATTTGATCGAGAGTGAGTCACAAGACCTTTCCACTCTCCACTGACCCGAAGTCAGTTTAGGGGTAAAATCCTCAATTAGACTTGATCCTAGATCAAGGTGTTGGACACAACCCATCCTAGACATAGAGAGTACGGCAATACACGATGCGTCCATCGGTAATGCTATGGTCTCTATCTTCATATCCCAACTCATTGGCCAAATGAGAGGTACTTCCCATGAGTCTCGGACTACATGGGTAGGATGTATGTGGGGCATAGATCAAGAGAGGGTGAACCAACTCAATATCATAACGGTGGGGAAATAGAACACCAACAAGGAAAGGCGAACGTTTCCCCGTGGTTGCTTATAGCTCCAAGAAGCTATCCCAAGCCCCCCGGAGCTCCCAGAGCTCGAAGTACAACTCAAGCGGGACCCTCATAAGAGGGTCTACCCACGATTCCAAGCTTCTCACTGAAGGTTAAGAACTTGACCTTCCCCAGGGGCTTAGTGAGAATATTTGCGACCTGCTCATTAGTCCCATTGTAATGGAGCCTTACGATGCCTCGTTGTACCATATCCCGAATGAAGTGGTACCTGATATCAATGTGCTTGGAGTGATTGTGGAACACGGGGTTCTATGAAAGTCGAATCCCACTTTGGTTGTCGTAATGGATCACGGTGGTATCCAACACATGCCCAAATAG
Organism: Pinus albicaulis; assembly: GCA_034641835.2. Taxonomy (NCBI): domain Eukaryota; kingdom Viridiplantae; phylum Streptophyta; class Pinopsida; order Pinales; family Pinaceae; genus Pinus; species Pinus albicaulis. The sequence goes on from CM076571.1 coordinate 801,468,395, forward strand.
CTCACTGAAGAGCTTCCTCAACCAAAAAACTTTACAACTGGCCATACTTGCTGCAATGTATTCAGCCTCGGCGGTGCTTAAAGCAACTGATTTCTGCTTCCTGATCGTCCATGGGATCGAAGAAAAACCTAGAGTGAAGAAACATCCAGATGCGCTCTTATGATCCACCACACTACTAGCCCAATTAGAATCAGTGTATCCATGGAGCCTCACATTCTTGGTAGTGTATCTCAGTCCATGATTGATTATGCCCCATAGATTTCTCAAGAGATTCTTGGCAACAATCCAATGAATGTGATGAGGCTCAACCATATACTGACTCAACGTGTTCATTGCAAAACATATGTCTGGACAGGAGTTCACTAAGAACATCAATGCCCCTACAGTTGACGATACTTGGTAGGATCAGGCCCAACAACACTTCCACACAACTTCTTAAAGTTGAGTTCCATCGGAGTAGTCACGGACTTGCAGTCCACCATCTCAAATCTTTCCTGCAGCTTCACAATATATTTTCCTTGAGAAAGGAAAATCTCACTTGGCTTTTGCCATACCTCCAAGCCTAGGAAGTAGTGCATCAGTCCTAGGGCCTTCATCTCAAATTCAGAAGCCAACTCCCTCTTACATTGATTAATGAGAGGGTTTGCATCTGTTAGGAAGAGATCGTCCACATAGAGAACCAAAATGAGAGGCTTGTCATTATCAACCTTGAAGTAAAGGTTTGGATCAACATCACTTCGAGTAAAGCCCAACTTCATCAAGTAGCTATCGCTCCTCTGATACCAAGCCTTAGGGTCTTGCTTCAACCCATAGAGGGCTTTCTTCAAACTACATACATGTGTATCTCTATCTCGAACTTCAAAATCCAAACGTTGTTCCAGATAGACCTTTTCCTTGATCGAACCATGTAAGAAGGCAGTCTTGACATCCATCTGATGTAGACTCCATCCTTGCGATGCAGCAAGGGAAATAATTGAACGGATGGTGGTGTAGCGAGCAGCAGGTGCAAATATTTCATCATAGTCTATACCTTCTTTCTGCGACAAGCCTCTGGCAACAAATCTGGCCTTGAACTTTTCAGCAGTTCCATCGGCTCCATGTTTGATCTTATAAAGCCATTTCGAGGTGACAATAGACTTATGCTTTGGTCTAGGGACCACATCCCAGACATCATTCTTCATGATGGACTCATATTCTTTGTTCATTGCATCCTTTTAAAATTGGTGCTTCACGAATTCTTCAAACATTCCAAGCTCAGATTGGACAATGGTGCTCATGGATACTAAGTACCCTTGGTACATGTTCGGCTTCTTACTTTCACGAAATGTTCCCCTTGGTGCAATATGTGTCTCAGCATCTTCGAGAGTATCTCTAAGCCATGAGGGTCTTCTCTTTGAAGAAGTGGACTCTCTAGGAGGTGGATCAATAGGATCCATCAGACCTTCAGCATTGAGCATCTGTTCATCCTTTGGTTCTTCTTGCTTTCCTGCATCTTTATCGTTATCTTCCTTTGAGATGGGAAAATCTCTAACCTTCCCAAGGGCAGCATCTTCGTCGAAGGTGACATCGTGACATATATCCACTTCTCTTTGACCAGGCACATAGATTCTATATGCCTTCGAGGTTTCATTGTAGCCCACAAATGTTACCTTCTTTCCAGAAGCATCCAACATGCTCCTCTTTTCTTTCGGCACATGAAAATATACAGGACTTCCAAAAATTCTAAAATGAGAAACATCAGGTTTCTTACCAGTGAAGACTTCTTCGGGAGTTTTGGAGTCCAATTCTTGATGTGGGCATCTATTTTGAACATACACAACAATGTTGGCAGCTACTCCCCATAGGAACTTTGGTAGACCTTGGTCATGACGCATGGCAAGAGTAGCTTCGATGATGGTTCTATTCTTTCTTTCGGCAACTCCATTTTGTTCGGGAGTATATGCAGTAGTGGTCTCCCTCTTAATGCCAACTTACCTGCAATAGTCATTGAACTCATTTGACTCATATTCGGTTCCATTATCGGTCCTCAATATTTTGATATTCTTCCTTGTTTGATTTTCAACCAAGGCCTTGAAGGTGTGAAACCATTGGAATACTTCGTCCTTTTTCTTCAAGAAGTATATCCATGTCTTGTGGGAGAGGTCATCTATAAAAGTGACATAATATAAGCATCCTCCTAAGGATGTTACAAGAAACATACCAGATAGATCAGAATGAATCGATTGTAGAACGTCAATAGTCTTGGTGTCACTTGAGGGGAATGGTCCCCTTATATGCTTTCCTTTCGACACAACCCTGACACACACCTTCATGATCAGCTTTGAAATTAGGCATACCCGTGACCACCTTCCTTGCTTCAAGAAGGGATTTATAATGAAGGTGTGCAAACCTCTGACGCCATAGCTTAGATTGAAGAGTTGTGTTATATCTCATGGCTCCCAATGAACTTCCTCCAACCTGATAAAGTGTATCAACCCTGAAATCAAGAGTGAATGCTTCTTTGACATTACTCTTCCAAAAGCGTACCTTTCCATCAATGAATGCCTCCTTGAATCCTTGATCTTCCATCGTCGATATAGACACCAAATTTTTCTTCAAGTCAGGTACATACAACACATCTTGCAAATGAACGACTTGACCTTGATTTAGATGAAAAGTTACAGTCCCTGTCCCTTTCATGGGATAGGTGGCATTGTCTCCAAGCACGATCTCCAAATTAGTTTCCTTTTCAATCAAATGTGAGAGGGATTCTTTATATCTAGTGAAGTGCCTTGAGGCACCACTATCAATCAACCAGTTATCCAGGGTGTCTAGAGGAGATGCAATAGAGAGGGCAGATATAAGAATAAATTCATTTTTCATGTTATCTACAACATTGGATTCGTCATACTCGGAGTTCCTTGACCTTTTGAATGGTTGACCATTTCCATTTCCATTTCGAGAGGAGGGAGCCTTTCTCTTTCCTTTGTTGTTGAACCTGTTGTTCCTTTGATTTCCATTTCCCTTGAAGTTGTTGTTATTGTTGTAGTCATCATCTCGAGGTGAGTGCCTTTTATTAGGACACTCTCTAGCATAGTGGCCAAACCTATTACAATTGTAACATCTACCCTTCCTTCCTTTGGGTCCCACTCTTCCTTGACATTGATTTCTTGGACCAACATTATTCTTCTTCTTTGCATGAGTCGAGAAGACAGTAGGTTCATTTCCATTTGAAGGTTTGTCTCTCTCCATCATCCTTGTTTCCTCTTGAGTGCATCTCGTCAACAATTCATCAAAATCAGGAATTATGTTATTATTGAGAATAGTGGTATTGAATACATACCATGCCCGACGAAGACCTCTAAGAGCAATGAGAGTGAGCTCTCGGTCAGCTATGACCTCTCCAATAGATAAGAGATCATTCTTGATTTCAGTGATCCTCATGAAGTAGGATTGGATGGACTCTCCCTTATCCATCTTGATGTCTTTCAACTTGTTCTTCAAAAAGAGAATTTGATTTGCGTTGCTAGCTCTGAACATGCTAACCAACTGGTCATACATCTCCTTAGATGTGCCCAGCTCGGAGGTATAACCTACCAAGTGCTTGTGAATTGAGTCCTCGATGATCTTATTCGCTTTGTTTTCCCCTTTCTTGTATTTTGTTTTAGTGGCAGCTGGTGCATTTGAAGGAGGCTTAATAATCTTTCCCTGCAGATAGTCCATAACATCTTGTTCCTCCAAAGTCAAGTCCAAGGACATTTTCCAAGCATGATAATCAAAATTATCATCAAGATTGTCATCATATTTGAAGTATGATGAGGAAGCCATTGACCCTTGTCCTTGTCTGACAGATTTCAGTGATTGCTCTTCTCACTCTTGCTTGGGCTTTTGTCTTCACCAGAGCTCTGATACCATGCTAATTTTAAATAACAATGGTATGTTCTATGCTTAGAGAATTTTACTTCAATCTTTTCTTACTAGCCCAGTTCAATTAGCAATCACATTAACATCAACAGTAAATGTTGATAGAACATAAACAAATAACCAAAAGACAAACCAAGATAAGAGGACACAATATTTGGTGGATGCCAGGGAAAACCCCAATGCGGGGAAAACCCTTTGATCAAATCTTCTTATTATTCTTCAAAAGTTCAGCAGAGAGAGAAAGTACAATTTACAAATTTTCTTTAGTTAAATAGCATTCAATAGGATGCCTTAATCAGAAAGTCAACGTTGGTCAAATCAACGATTTGACTTCTCCAAAGTAAGCTCGGTCAGCGTCAGTCAATGCGACCTTAGAAGATAGCAAAGGCAACCAAAAACCGTCCTAAAAAACTTGGTCAAACTTGGTCAACTCTGTGGTCAACTCTGCGGTCAACCTAAAAGTGAAACTGCCCAAAATTCTCGGAAATCGTGCCTCTAGCTGCGGCCTAGCAAGATCAAAATTCTACCCAAGAAATCAAAGTCAAAATGTCGAAGTTGACCCACCAAAGTGAACGCTGGTAAACACTCTATTTTCTACCCTAGAAACAATCCGAAAATCACAGCAAGAAAAGATCCTTCCTTTCACACGTGCGAGGAGAGAGCGAGGCTCCTATGAGGTTATAAAAACCAATGAGAGGGAGAGAGAATGTGTGATGAAATGATGTCCAAAGGAGAATTGACTGTCTCCTTTTTATATCCATCAATGAGGGGTGGAGACACATCTTTTGGGGCTTGTGAGCCTACATTACAATTCTGGCCAACCTTGACAAATATACATGTGTGAGAGAATAAATTAAAAATCCAACTTCTGCTCATCTAAACAAGATGATCTTTAGATCAATCTTGCACCTCTCGGAAAGAGGAATCCAAAAAAAATGTCATCTCCATCATATGAGTTGTCCAAAGTGGAGTTTGGCTCTATTTTCCAAATTTAACAACTTGCCAATTTGAAGATAAATGGGTGGCCCAAAAATTCAATTGTGAAGCAGACAAATTTTGCCCTCTTAAGCTGGAGTCAAATTGTTGTAGGAGCTTGATCTAGTTAGGGTTATTTACTGTGTGAATTTTTTTTTACCGAAATCCTACCGTAGCAACTGATGTTAATTCTTCTTATTGTTTAATTAAACGAACAATTTACTTGTAGTTTCCTATGAAAAATATCGAATTAAATACATTGCAACCTACACAACATAGAATATTGTGGAAAATACAATGCAAGAAAGATAGAAACACACACACACAAGTACAACGTTATTTTTGGACAATCGTCCTCAGAAAAACCCAACTTGGGAAAACTGGTGCAACAACTGAGGGTTTTAAGATTATGCAGTAGTAATATGAGTACAAATCATTGGATGCCCAAACTGTCTATCCGATACAGAGAAATACTGACGAAAGAGATAGTGAAAAAATCTCACACTGACACGGGAAATCTGGCACTGATTTGGACTGAAGACAAGCTACCCTGCACTGTCTCTACCCAATCACTGTGTATGCCTATGCAGTCATTGTGTCACAGCTCCTGGGACTGCATTACTCCTCCTGCGGATCTCCTGCTGATTGGAAACTCGACAATCTGGCCCTCTGGACTCACACCCCGACTTCCTTCACTAGATCACGACTGTCTCCCAACAAAATAACAGACTCCCTCTGAAGCTTTGTGCTGCCTCTGCGTGGCACTGCACTGCCTCTCTGTGGCTCTCAATGTCTTCTCTACTTTGCACTCCCCGAATCTGGAAAACTTCCTCCAATCTACTATCTCTGCCCCTCACTGCAACCAGCTCACATGATATCTCTTTAGCAACTCAGCGCTGCCTCTTTGAGAATTCGATCACCCAACAAAATCGATCTTTGCAAATCTCAAGTGTGTTCTCGAAGTGCCCATCGAGCTCCTTCTTATAATCTCTGGTTGACATATCGATGACCAAGATTAGATCTTAATCAATGGCTCAGATTAACTTGGACTCGATCCATGCCTTTATATAGAAGATTCACACTCGATTTAATTAATACCCTTTAATTATTCTCATTTCCTAAGTTTAGACTTAGGAATACATTAAAAATAACTATTTATCTTAATTAAATTCTCTCTGGGTGGAATTTCCCCAAACGATTTCTGGGTCTTGTAGAATGCACGTGTCTTAACCTCTCTGTAAAATCTCGAGGCTAGAGCACATACATTGCTACAAAAATCAACACTCCCTCTTAGCGAGGAATGTGCTCAAGTGCTGCAACCCACTGAAGCATCACTCTGACTCTCTATCACCTCCCACTGCGCTGTTGATGTCTGGCCTTACTTCCCACCAACTATTGCGTAGCTCTGATTTTGCGCTGCATCTATGCTACTATTGAATCTGCATGTTGCTGTAAACTACTGCATCTGAATTGTAACTCTGTTGTTGTTGCCACTATAGGATCTGCAACTGTCTCTCATCTGCTGCTACTTCAACTGAGAGATTTCCATCATACTGAACCAACTGTGTTCGGTCTGATGCATCTGTCACTCGAGTTTTGACTGCTGCTAGCCTCTACGTTGTCATTGAAGCCTCTGTGTTGCCACTGACTTTGCATTGTGCCCATTGCACTACTGCTAACTCTACCCTGCACTACTCAGTTCCTAACGTTGCTAACCATTGCATCTGTCACTTGACTGCACCGACTGTGACTGGTCCATCCTGCTATTGCTGCTATGGGCTCCCGTAGCAAGGAATTGATCCAAGAGGTGGACTCCTCAAGGATCCTTCCCATCTTGTAGCTCTTTGGGGCTAAAAAACCAAATCATGCCACCTCACCCATGGAGGTATGTCGGTGATCATGGCAAACTCTTCCTCCAGTCTAGGGGACAACTTGTCGATCTTTATGGATTCCCCTTGTTGATCTTGCCTCCCCTCTTTGGCCCTCTTTTTGAGCAGACACTAGGTAGCGTCGTGACCAAGTTCACCACACCTGAAGCACTTGATCTTTGAAACATCCTTATATTTTCTGCGCTGTTCCCGTCGCCCCTTTGATGCAAGGGCTACATTCACCTCTTCCTTCACCTCTACTTTTTGCCCAGTGCTGCTGTTGCCTTCTAAGTTAATTTTCACCAAGTCTCGCCTCAACTCTTCTTGTTGCAGATCTGCCCACATCCTATCCCACTTTCGCAATGTTTCTTTGCCCAAAATACTTTAGACGAACACTTGCCATTCTTCTGAGACTGCATTTATATTGATTTTTGTAGCATCTGGAAGTGTTCCGAGTCTCAAAATATGCAGGGAGGCTTGGACAACAACATTCCAAAGAACCCAGAAACTGTTTGTGGAAATTCCACTTGGTTCAAGAATTATTAAAATAATTAATTATTTTAATGAAGACCCTAAGTCCAAACTTCAGAAAAGGAAATAATTAAAGGGCATTAATAATTCAGAATGCGAAGCTTCTAGAAAACATGGATCAAGTCAAGATTTAATCTTAGCCATTGATTAATCTTTTAATCTGGGCCGTTGGTTCTCCAACAAGAAGATTATAAAAGAAGGCTTGAGGGTCACTTGGAAGATAAGCTGGGCACACACTCAGTACCCGAATGAGATCCATTCTGATGTAGAATTCAATCTCAGCGGGAGAGTTGCAGGGTGAGAAGTTGCAGAAGCAGGAGGAGGTCAGGGGTGATCAAGATCAGCGTCAAAGAGCAGCAGTGGGTCACTGAAGGTAGCTTGAGGCTACAACGCATCGGCCCCATGCAGTCTCCATGCAGATTCACGTAGTCCAGCTCTAGGACTGCACAGAGAATCACGCAGAGTGACGTAGGGGCATGCAGGGGCTGTTCTGGGTGTCAGAAATTTGTCCAAGAGAGTTGGGCATTCAGTCTCAGGTGGTTCAAAATTTATCTGTCGAATATTTCCCTGTAAAGATATCATTTTCTGGAGAATTAATAAAACCCTCATCCGCTGCACCGATTTTCCCACATTGGGTTTTTCCGGGGACATTTGTCCAAAAGTAACTATGTACATGTGATTGATTCTTGTGATTATGTTCTCTACTGTTCATTTCTCTGCATATATAAGTGTGAATGTTGTAGTAGTATTTATTTCGATATTTGCCGGAGGATTTCTGAATAATAACTTATTGAAATAATAAGTAGTAGAAATAAATATTTCACTGCAACTAGTTGAGAATTTTCTCATGGTATCAGAGCCAGAGATGAATAACGGAGAGGGGGCATCAATCAGTGAACGAAGATCTACGCAGTTCTCCAGGGCAACAACGCAGAAGGGTTCACACAGTCCTCTCTTGGGGGGGGGGGGAAGAACGATAGAATGGATGGATCATGATGTAACTGTATTAGCATCCAAATTAGAGGAAGATTTTGCTTGTGTATCAAGCACTACGTCCTCAGATGTCTGGTATATTAACAGTGGAGCATTTGCGCACATGACGGGAGTACGGGACTGTTTTTCCGACTACCAAGAAGAGCAGATGAATTTCAAAATAACCATGGGTAATAAAGCAAAGTGCACTCCCATTGGGAAGGGTACCGTAGTTTTTTAGACCGAGGTAGGGAACAAAATCTGGGCCACTAATGTACTGCATGTGCCGGGTTTGGGGATGAATCTACTATCAATGTCACAGCTTCAAAACCGAGGATATGACATCTATTTTATTGGCAATAGAGTCTATGTCAAGCACCCCAGTTGGAAGAAGAAGGCACAAATCGGGGTAAGAAGAAACAAGCTGTACAAGCTGCAGCTTGATTCCCCAATGGCACTGGTTGGCAGTGTAGGAATTTACAGAGTAAGTTCCTTAGATAAAAAACCAAAGGTCACCGCTCACAAACAGATCACAAATTAGTACACTAGTATTATCACGTGGTTAAAACCCTCGAAGAGGGAAACAGTCCATGGCCTGAGCCAACGCGACCACTTCAGGCAATTTATTAATATAAAAAGAAAAGTTACATATGTTTCTTTCATAAACGGGTTACCGAACAAATGACCCTCCATGCTCTTTAAATAGAGATCATGGACCAATCGGGTGTTAAGCCACGAATCAAGTGTCGTTAATACCGAGGAGAGAATGAACCGTTGGATCACTACAAATCGTGACCGTCGGATTATAATTTACAAATGTACATAGTAAAGAAACACACTTTACCTAACTCTACACTAGACTAAGTTATTCTTAACTATTTCCTATGTGTCAGAATATCCTAACAGGTAGCACAAATGAAACAGATCTGAATGAGCTATGGCACAAAAGAATGGGGCATTTGCATCATGGGGCGTTGAGAACTCTCCAGAAGACTGTCACAGGTGTTCCAGAATTGAGTACCAAGCAAGATGATGTCCAGAAGGGGTACTTATTAGGGAAATATGCCAAGGCAACATATCGAAGAAGCAACAATAGGGCCAAGGGTGTGTTGGATCTAAGACACTCAGATATCTGCGAGTCAATGTCCACGAGAGCTCTTAGTGGTGAAAAATACTTCATCACCTTCATTGATGACCATTCCAGGAAAACCTGGATCTACTTCTTGAAGGCCAAGTATGAAGTCTTCAGATGATTTAAAGAGTTCAAATCTCTGGTGGAGAATCTGATAGGGAAGCAGATCAAGGTATTGCGATCATGGAGGTGAATACATAGATAAAGGATTCACCGAATTCTGTGCAAGGGAAAGCATCAAAGGAGAATGGACAACTCCATACAATGCGAGAATAGAGTGGCAGAAAGGAAGAACCAGACAATTTTTGAAGCAACTAGAGCCATGTTGTATGACCAAGACATGCCCAAATTCCTATGGGCTGAAGCGTGTAATACAACTGTCTACATTCAGAACATAACTCCTCACACTGCACTGGGAAAGATCACGCCAGAAAGTGTCTTCACTGGCGGCAAGCTCGAAGTAAGTCACTTTAGGATATTTGATAGTACAACTTATTGTCATGTACCTAGTGAGAAGAGGAAGAAGTTGGAGATGATTGCTAAAAGGGGGTATTTAGTAGGATACAATGAGAACGCAAAGGCTTATCACATCTATATTCCTGAGAGCTAGAAAGTAGTGGTGCGAAGAGATGTGAAATTTATGGAGAAAGCCTTCAAAAGATCACGAGAACTGCGTTCTACTGTATAGTTAGAGGAAGAGCCTCTGGTCCAGCCCCAACAACCAGCAACAGAAAATTCAGTTGCCTCTCCAAGGCATAGTGATCCAAAGTATGGGTCTCCTGAGGATTTGCAAGAAGGAGAGCTGGAAAATCGACCCACCACCAGTGGAAGAAAGAGCAGGGAACTTCGACAGATTTTGAAGGATGCAAAGGATTTTGTCGGAAATCTCTGAAATGAGAAGAGACAGCGTAAGCAACCTGAGAGGTATCAAGCCTTGGTTGCTCAAGTCGGAGAACCCTCCAGTTTTCGGGAAGCTACTCAGCACCAGGTATGGGTCAATGCAATGATGGAAGAGTACAGTTCCATCATGACAAATGATGTCTAGGAAATAGTACCCAGACCTCAAGCGAGATCTGTTGTAGGATCCAGTTGGATCTATAAGATCAAGCATGCTGCAGACGACAACATCGAGAAATTTAAAGCCAGGTTCGTGGCTAAGGGGTATGCTTAGAAGGAAGGAATAGACTATGAAGAAACCTTCGCCCCGGTAGCCAGATACACATCTATCATGTCCATGATATCCCTTACTGCGCAGATGGGATGGGAAATTCACCAGATGGATGTCAAGACGACATTCTTGAATGGTGTGATAGAAGAAGAAGTGTATATAGAATAAGTAGAGGGCTTTGAGACACACAATCAGAAGATTCGTGTGCAGATTGAAGAAAGCATTATATGGACTGAAGCAAGCTCCCAGAGCCTGGTATGGTCGAATTGACAGCTATCTGCAAAAGATAGGATTTGTCAAGAGTGATACAGACCCCAATCTCTACTATCTAAGAGTAGGGAGTGAGCCATTGATACTGGTATTGTATGTGGATGATTTGTTCTTGACCGGATCATCAAGGCTCATCACAAATTGCAAGAAGAATTTCGCTGAAGAGTTTGACATGAAGGATCTGGGACAGATGCACTATTTTCTGGGGTTGGAAGTTTGGCAACAAGATGGGGAGATCTTCCTTGGTCAAGGAAGATACACTACAAAGATTCTGAAGAGATTTCAGATGGAGGATTGTAGACCCATGATTACTCCAATGATTACCAACTGGAGGAAAATCGACACATCTGATGATGATGAAGCTGATCCTATGCTGTACAGACATCTCATAGGGTCATTGATGTATCTGGTAAATACAAGGCCAGACATTTGTTATGCTGTTAATACCCTAAGTCAGTTCATGGTGGAATCGAAGAGGGCACATTGGGCAGCAGCCAAACATGTTCTCAGGTATCTTCAAGGGACAATCGAGCTTGGATTGAAGTACACCCATGACAATGATGTCAGGTTGAGTGGTTTTACTGATGTGGATTGGGCTGGAAGTTCAGTTTATCGGAAGAGTACCAGTGGGTACTCTTTCAGTCTGGGATCGGGAATGACCTCCTAGTGCAGTAGGAAACAGAAATCCGTGGCACTGAGCTCAGCAGAGGCAGAGTATATGGCAGCTAGCACAGCTTCGTGTGAAGCCATATGGCTTAGGAAACTGGTAGTAAATCTACTCAAGGAGAAAATGGAAGCGACCAACATTTTATGTGATAATCAGAGTTGCATAAAGCTCTCTGAAAATCATGTGTTTCATGATAGGTCGAAACATTTTGACATCCGGTGTCACTTCATCAAGGACTGGGTACAATGTGGAGCCGTTCAGTTGCAGTACACTCCAACAGGAGAACAGGTGGCAGACATCCTCACCAAGGCTCCCGGAAAGACAAAGTTTGTCTACTTTAGAGAAAAGATGGGGATGATGAAGAATCCCTTCCAGTGGCAGGAATGGAGGATTCAGTATTCAGAGGGAGCTGTAGTACAGATACAACAAGTGACAGTGGTAGTGTCAAAGGCAACAGTATAGAGGGCAACAACGTAAAGGGTGCTTCAGAATCAGAGCAACATGCAGCAGTAATATTGTTGGAGCACTTTCCTCGCTAAGAGGGAGTGTTGATTTTTGTGGCATTCGGAAGTGTTCCAAGTCTCAAAATTTGCAGGGAGGCTTGGACAACAACATTCCAAAGAACCCAGAAACAGTTTGTGGAAATTCCTCTTGGTTTAAGAATTATTAAAATAATTAATTATTTTAATGAAGACCCTAATTCCAAACTTAGGAAATGGAAATAAATAAAGGGCATTAAAAATTCAGAGTGTGAATCTTCTAGAAAACATGGATCAAGTCAAGATTTAATCTTAGCCATTGATTAATCTTTTAATCTGGGCCGTTGGTTCTCCAACAGGAAGATTATAAAAGAAGGCTTGAGGGTCACTTAGAAGATAAGCCGGGCAGACACTCAATACCCGAAAGAGATCCATTCTGATGTAGAATTCGATCTCAGCGGGATAGTTGAAGGGGGGAGGTTAGGGGTGATCGAGATCAGGGTCGAAGAGCAGCGGTGGGTCACTGAAGGTAGCTTGAGGCTACAGCGCAGAGAACCCACGCAGTCTCCAAGCAGATTCACGCAGTCCAGCTCTGGGACTGCGCAGAGAATCACGCAGAGTGACGCAGGGCCTTGCAGGGGCTATTTTGGGTGTCAGAAATTTGTCCAAGAGAGCTGGGCATTCAGTCTCAGGTGGTTCAGAATTTATCTGTCGAATATTTCCCTGTAAAGATTTCATTTTCTGAAGAATTAATAAAACCCTCATCTCCTGCACCGGTTTTCCCACATTGGGTTTTTCTGGGGACATTTGTCCAAAAATAACTGTGTACATGTGATTGATTCTTGTGCTTATGTTCTCTATTGTTCATTTCTCTGCATATGTAAGTGTGAATGTTGCAGTAGTATTTATTTCGATATTTGCTGGAAGATTTCTGAATAATAACTTATTGAAATAATAAGTAGGAGAAATAAATCTATCATTGCAACTGGTTGAGAATTTTCACAATTTAGAGCAATCCGCACCATGTCTGTAGCCTGAGGCGTTGACCCTACAACTGCCCACTGATCTCAGACATCCTGAAGCCTGTGGAGAAAGTAGTCTATGCGTTCTCCCTTCTGCATACGTGTGCTCAACTTCTCTTCCAAATACATGTTTCGCTGCTCGGAAGATCCCTCGTACAATGTGGCAAGGGAGTCCCACATCTCTTTGGCTATTCCAAGGGCCGCTATGTGAGATACAAAATGATCCCGAACTCCTTCAAGGATCATCCTCTTCGCCTTAGCCATCTCATTCTTGTACTTCTTGTTCTGATCTGGATCTGCGGGGACAACCACCACATTATCGATGTAGGTTTTGAGATCGTACTCATCCAGAAGGAAGGAAATCATTGCCTTCTAGATCATGTAGTTAGATGCTCTGTGTAACCAATCCCGATCTCTCAACCCAGGTGATGCCATCTCGCTAAACAACAAAGTCGAACTCTTCCTCTAACCCTCTGCGCAGCTGCCGACTAGCTCTATGGACTCCCTGTTGGAGTGAGCACTGAGCTCGACTAATGCTGCTCTGCGTAGAAAAATATAATTTCTTGGCTAGAAATTCTCTTAGGACAAAATTTCTTCAGTGTGCTCTTCTTTCCTCCTAATGCTTTTCTGCTCTAGCAAACTGTTGCAGAAAAAATGCATCCCAGCTGAAGATCTGCTCTACATGCAAGCTGTTGCGCTGCTCCCTCTGCCTCTGACAAATCTTGGTTTGGAATTTTTTTGCACTGTTGACTCACTCAGAGATACAAATTCCCTCAAAAGTCTGCCCCACTGGCCTCTGGACTGCGCAGCCTCTGGGGTTTCGAGCAGCTGCCTACACAGTGCCTCAAATCTACCTCTTTCCTTCTGCAACTAAGCTCTCTGGATTCTCTCTACGCTCTGATACCATGTGAAAACTTGGTTACCTAAATCCTACTGCAACAATTGATGTTAATTCTTCTAATTGTTTAATTAAATGTACAATTTACATATAGTTTCCTACGACAAATATCGAATTAAATACACTGCAGCCTACACAACATAGAATACTGCAGAAAATACAACGCAGGAAAGATAGAACACACACACACAAGTACACTGTTATTTTTGGACAATTGTGTGAAAATTTCAATATTGAAATAATACTGCAGTGATAGATTTATTTCTCCTACTTATTGTTCCAATAAGTTATTTACATAATTCTTCCAATAAATTTTGAAATAAACACTACTGCAGTAATCACCCAAGTATATGCAAAGAACAAAACAGTTGTAATATCCCCAAAGGGGAAATAACCAGTAATAAACAGAAAATTGCCAGACAGATATAGAAAATACAATGCTGAACCAGATCACTGAACAATTGCACATAGGATTCCAGAAAACTGAGCCATTTTATTAATCAGAAAGTACATAGAGAGGAGTACAAGAAAATCAGAGTAAATGCACCTATCCTTGCCCTAGGCAAGTGGAGGCTCTCTCAGACATAATAATGGCTGCAACAAGGACAGCGTCCTAGCTGCTCTGAAGACTGAAGCTGGACTGCGCTGGTGCTATGAGCTGAAGACTGGAAAACAGCTGATCTCAAACTCCAAACCCTCACCAATGGAAAACGCTGTCTCTGCTAGTGACAGCGCAGAAACTGATAAAGAACTGATCACCCAAACCTCCAGACAGATGGATCAGCTACTGAATGCTAGAAAACGCTGTTGAGCCCACCTCACACAAGCCTACTCCTCAGATCAGCGTCCTACCTGGTGGATCTGCCTCCTGAATGCTCAGATCTGCTGGATCTGAAGCCTCCCTTCAGATCTGCGTCCTGTCCCTCCTGATCTGCGTCCTCCTAGATCAGATCTGCTACCAATCCTTCAGATCTATGCTGGATCTGACAATATCTCTTCAGATCTGCAGCCTCCAAGGCTGGATCTGATGTTACCTCTTCAGATCTAGGCTAGATCTGCCAATATCACCTCAGATCTGCAATCTCCCAAGCTGGATCTAGTGCTATACCTTCAGATCTGCAACATACAAAACTAGATCTGCAAATATCTGCTCAGATCTACCCTCTCCAAGGCTGGATCTATCAATGGCCTTCAGATCTGCGTCCTCCTCTTCAGAACTGGACAACGTCCTCACTCCCACAGCTGATCTGCGTCCTTCATCCTCCTGGACAGCGTTTTCTCTGCTCAGATCTGGACTGCGTCCTCCCTGGAACAACGTCCTCACTCTCCCAGGCTGATCAGCGTCCTCTCTCCTCCTTGAACAGCGTCCTTCCTCCTCTGAACTGCGCAGCCACAAGAGGGCTTCTTCTCCGTGACCCCTCTTATTTCTCACTTTATTTATTATTTCTAACTAAAGCGGCAAAATTAAACAAAAATGAAATATTCCAATTAGCAAGGCTAATTGGGAATATTACAGTCTCCCCCGGCAAAACTTTGCTTGTCCTCAAGCAACTGAAGTGATGGATGCTGTAAAGTCCGCTTGCTCTCCCAAGTGGCATCCTCATCCGGCAAAAATTGCTTGTTCTCAAGCAATGCTTGAACAAGCCTACTCTCTAGCTGATGCTCCCTGCCGATACTGCAAAATGTGCCTGGGTCCCATTGAAACCTCTCTGTCTCCTGCATCACCCTGATATGAAGGGATATCTCAATGCCAGGATCCCAAACTGGCCTCTCATGGTACCAGCCACTCAATAGTCCTCCCGGATCCCATCGCCACTGTAGCCAATAATCGCACAAGTCCCATGACTCGGACTGCTCACTGCCTCTGGCTATGACTACATACCATGACTGCTGCTGCTCTGCATCTATGAATGTGTAAGTTGTCCCATCGACTGTGTACCAGCTCATCATCTCTCTCCACTCAAGGCATGAAGTGAGGAACATCTCTCTCATGTGGATCCTCCATCCCCAAGCAATCATCCAACCAAAATGAGCCACCTCCCAACAAGGCAACTCCTGAAAATCTCCTTCCACCTCAAGCTCTGGTAATGAAGGTGGGCTGAGAATATGAACTTGGCAAGCATCATAGCTTACCCCATGTTGTCCTTCCCTCCACTCATGGAAAGTGTAGAGTCTATGCTGATCCTGGGCTGCCAAATGATTGCCCTCCAATGGCAAAGTGAAAAACAATCCACCATAGAAGGTTCCTCCATCAATGAAGAACAAACTGGCCCAAAATAAACCATCCCTGAAGAATATGACATGGTCATCATGGATCACCCTAATGAGATGTTTGCTGAAGGTTCTACATGAGGATACATAGTGCAAACAATATCTCACAAGGATACAATGCAGTCTCATCCACTGCAACCTTAGAAAATCACATGGCAAGCAATGTACAAGATCCCTCACATCTACTAATGGGTAGTAAATGACTGAATATGTCAACAACATAGGTCCAAACACTTGCCCATGGCTGTACAATGGATGAATATCAATCTCATGGCCCCCATCAAAAGAGAACGCATATATAGTAGTGGTGGCCATGCCTCCTCCCATGCTCCTATTAGAACATGTAGTGCAGAATTCGTGAGAATTTTTCCCACTCACGGACACATCCAGCTCATGTGTCTCCCTCATAATCAAGCCTCCCATACAACTCTGATCATGTGCTGGAAGTAAGATGGTACATGGATCCATAAATGAGTCCTCCATAGTGTTTTGGCATGCTATGAAGAAGAATGAGCCATGTGCTGCAAGAAGATAATCCTCCTCATGATTGGAAACCCAAGTCAAGAAGAATATGCCATAGGTGTCTCTATCATCATTACCTCCTCTTTGTGCAACAAATATGAAGTGATCCTGGGACCTGTGGGTTATAGATCCACCATATCTCTGCTGCGTACACTCCATCCATAATGTTCTGCTCCAAGGTGGTAACGCTGGGGGCTCATGCAAATAAGCTCCTGTCACTACAAGACTCTGTTCTTTGACATGCTCCCTGTCAAAGACTCCTCTAATATTGCGGCGACAAGTGTGGAATACTCCCCAAGATGGAAGTGCTTCCCCGTCATCATCAAAGATCAAGGAGATAGTGCCATCCCCTCCTCCTGTAACATCATGCAAGGTGTGGGAGCAAATCTGCCCTTGCTCTCCCAGAAACAAACCAAGCAACCAAACAATTTGCTGCCTCCCCATACTCCCATCATACAACTCATGTGATGAAGACATAACGAGTATCATAGCAACACCATGCATACGTACTCCATGCTGCTCAAAGATGCAAGTATCCAGCCATCTTTCCTCCACCCTCCGACTCTTAGGAAGAGTGTTTGCCAAGAGATGGCCAAACTCTTTCAAGAGTAGCCAGCGCAGCCAAGCCTCCTGCTGCCTGGTGTCACAGATCTGCAAGCAGCCTCCTAGCTCCTTGCTCATCATCCCCATCCACTCAATCGCTTGTGGATGCCTCCTCCTCATCCTGGTACTCCTCCCATGAGGGCTACCATCCTCCCAAATCAAATTTCTGATTTTGCACTTCATGGGATTTTGGAATATAAACTCCTCAAGGATCAATGAGACCCTATCAAGACTCAAATAGGTGGTAGGCAAAAACCTCCCATCATGATGTGTATGGCTCAAGGGATGTCCAACACAAGCATGAGAGACGTTATCCATCCGAAGATGTCCTCCATCTTCTATCTGCTCTTGTGAGAAGGGGACTAAATCATTGTGTTCCATAGCCCGCTCCACCGAGTACCAACTCAAAATCTCTCTCCATCCAATCTCAACACGTGGCTGCTGTACCCTGTGCAACTCTGATCGTCTCATACCACTATCCAAGTCAACATATGAGACCTGACTAGGTGGCTCTGCCTCTCTCTCTCCAACGGAAAGAGATGACCCAACAACACTGCTAGTCCCATCCATGCATACCTGAAGGGGAATGATCTGACGCTCCCTCGTGCCCTCTGGTTGTACCATCAGGGAATCCAGCTGTTCCCCAACGCGGACCAACTTGGCCGCCGACTTGGCACAAGTCACTCTCATACCCTCCAGCTCCTGGTCCTGCAACAAAATGGTCTCTCGTACTGACGCGGCCTTCTCCCTCAAAACTCGAAGGTCCGTCCGAAGCCGATGATACCGCTGTGTGCGACCATCATCCGATACCTCTGTATCCCCTAGTGCCTCATCGATAATGGATATATCTCCTGATACCTCACCCATCTGTCGTGTGCTGCTACCATCCGAAGACTCGGACACGGCTCCAGTCATCACCTCAATGGATGGCTCTACCTGGGTAGGCTCTATCTCCTCCACTACGATATCAACCGGCACGGTCAAGGAGGGCTCTAATGATGGTGAGTCCTGTGTCACACTAGGTGTATCCTCGAACTCCCTGCAATCCTGTGTGTCCTCATCCTCCAAGTGCGAGGTAACCATTTTAATGGTTTTCCTCTCCGATACTCGGTCAAGCTAGAAAGAGGTATCCAACTTGTCCACCCGTGCGCCGTAAGCCCCTATCATGTGAGTGCTTGCTCCTCTGCCAAAAGTTGTGAGGTCTACTATCACGCCGGAGCCGAACATAATCTCTATCACATAAGGGTGGTAGTCTCTACTATGATGATGCCGGGTGTCTCCCCGTGCCGATCATAGAGTCTAATGCCATACCGTGGCCAGGATATATCTCTCGAAGGGGAAAGCATCCATGAATCCCCGTCCGAAAGCTCGATACTCGCAAGAATGTCGCCCATCCGAGCCGGTTCTACCTCCCGCCGTACTCGCTATTCTTGTTCCCCGGGCAAGAATGTGGGCATAGTGGGACGTGTGGGTGTACATGACTCCCTATGCCGAGTGGCATCATGCCGAACGACCAAAACCCCCCCTAGGGAGTTCTCTCCGCCCGCTCTCTATGGCCAAGAGCCTCCGTGATGCCTCCCGCACCCGATGGAGGAGTGTACCCGCTTCCCTATCTATGTCCTGGCCATCGGGTCCCACCGGCTCGGGTCCCTCACAAAGCCTCTCGTAAACCGCACTATCGCCGTAAACCATACCGTTGCTTAACTTTGACCTCCGATTTACCCATTGAAAACTACTCTTCGTAAGATTCTAGGAATTTGGGAAGGTGATCTGTCCAAAACCCGTAAAACCGTAAAACGTTTTTCCTAATTCCAAACTTCAAAATTTGACCTTTTTTATTTTGGCCCTTTTCCAACCGTTGCTTCGGTATTGCAACCTATTGCTCGTATGATATCTCTCTGATGTCATAGACCACGGTACGAGCTGCACTACTCGATACCACCGTAATATCCCCAAAGGGGAAATAAACTCGCAATAAACGTAAAATTGCCAGAGCGTATATAGAAAATACAACGCCGAACTCGCATCATCAACAATTGCACATAGATTCCCGTAAACCCGAGCCATTTTACACGTAAAGTACATAGAGAGGAGTACAAGAAAATCGAGGTGCACCTATCCTTGCCCTAGGCAAGTGGAGACCCTCTCGTACAAAATAATGGCCGCAATAAGGACAAACTGGGCCCTAGCCGCTCAAGACTAAGTCGGATCGCCGTGCTATGAGTCAAGACTCGGAAAACAAATTTATTCAAACTCCAAACCCTCACCAATGGAAAACGCCTCGTCTCTCGCTAGTGACAGCCGTAAACCGATAAAGAACTGATCACCCAAACCTCCGCATGCATGGATCGCCACGAATGCTAGAAAACGCCGTTGAGCCCACTCACACAAGCCTCGCTTTCCTCGGGGACCGCCGACCCTACCCGGTGGATTCCGCCTCCCGAATGCTCGCATCCGTCGGATCCGAAGCCTCCTTCGCATCTCGCGTCCCCGTCCCTCCCGACCAAGGCCCCTCCTAGATCGCATCTCGCTACCAATCCTTCCCGATCTATGCCGGATCCGACAATATCTCTTCGCATCCGCAGCCTCCAAGGCCGGATCCGATGTTACCTCTTCGATCTAGGCTAGATTCGCTAATATCTCCTCGATCTCTAATCTCCTGCCGATCTAGTGCCATACCTTCGTATCCGCAACATACAAAACTAGATTCGCAAATATCCGCGTCGTATCTACCCTCTCCAAGGCCGGATCTATCAATGGCCTTCGTATCCGCGTCCTCCTCTTCGTAACCGGACAACGTCCTCACTCCCACAAACACCCGCGTCCTTCATCCTCCTCGGGATGCCGCCGTTTTCTCTCGGCTTCGGACTGACTGCGTCCTCCCCGGAACAACGCTCACTCTCCCAGCCGACCGCCGTCCTCTCTCCTTGAACAACCGTCCTTCCTCCTCGAACCGCGCCCACAAGAGGGCTTCTTCTTCCAAATCCGCACCGAACCGCCGCTACTTTGCTACCGAAACCGAAAAGTGTATCGTAATTAACTTTACTAGGCGGGCAGTTCGAAGTCCCCCGAAGCTAAGGGTGAAACCGTAAATAACCTTACCAGTAAGTGTGCACTCGAAGTCCCCCGAGGCTAAGGGTGAGATCTCCGACCTGAGACACTCCTGTTGCACTAAACAAGGCCGCGTACCGACTCAAACAACCGGCGTGCCGGCGTACAAGTCTAGCTCTCAATAATAATATCAAATCATGAATCTCCAAATGAGGTGAGAACCCCTCCTTTTATAATGCCAAACTCCCTCCAAAACTTAACTCGCGTCCTTACTCTCCTTTGACCTCGCGTGTTAACCTTGGGTCGGCCCCGATGCCTCCCCATCATACTCATGTGGACCCCCAAGGCCCCCTCTCTAAGTTATAACGTCAATCAACTAGAAAAAGAACACTTTATTTATAAAGTGAGGTGACTAAAGTGAGGTGACCCCTCTTATTTCTCACTTTATTTATTATTTCTAGCTAAAGCGGCAAAATAAAGCAAAAATGAAATATTCCAATTAGCAAAGCTAATTGGGAATATTACAACAGTAAAAATACAAGCATAAGAATCAATCACATAGGCAATTATTTTTGGACAATTGTCCCGGGAAAAACCCAATGTGGGAAAACTGGTGCAACAGATGAGGGTTTATATATCAATCTTCAGCAGTGAAATCTTTTCAAGGAAAGTATGGCAGAAATAGCTGAGAAATTTTCTTGAGATACACTTGAGATTGTGAAATTTTCAATCAAATTACCACTGTGATTCATTATTTTGCTTACTTATTTATGAGATAAGTTATTACAGATGCTTCAAGAAATCTAAATAAACACAATTGCAAAAAGATTCACTAATCTAAAAGCAGTAAAAAAACAAATAGAACACATATAACACAATAGAAGCAATCACATGAACACGCTTATTTTGGACAATTGTCCTCGAAAAACCCAATGTGGGAATACCAGAAGAGACAGGGTTTATATTATTCTTTGTGCGCAGAAAATATTTTACGTAAAAAATATGATGAGCATATGTCTAGCATACACCCGAGACAAATTTTTCGAACACTTCGAAGAATTTCTAACACACCGGAGGCACCCTTTCCTCCCTCTCGCGTCACTTTGCGTGCCTTCTCGCGCCGGGATCGTGTCACTCTACGTGGAGGGCCGTGCCGCCGCCGCCGTCTCCTCTCGCGTCCTCCTCTTCTACCTTCTCCTTCCTCTCGTTGACTTCCCTTCTTCTCGTTGTGTCCGCAACTCTCCGCCCTCTACAACCTCACCCTTTGAAATCGAACTTCTTACTTCGTAATCGATTTCCTTCGGCATCGAGAGTGTGCTCACTGTTTTCCAAATGACCCTCAAGCCTTTCTCTTATAGTTTTCTCGCTGATGAATCAACGACCCAGATTAGATCTCTAATCAATGGCTCAGATTTAAAGATAACTTGATCTTCGTTTTTTATAAGATTCACACTCTGCTTTATTAATACCCTTTAATTATTTAATTTCCCTAAGTTTAGACTTAGGCATCACTTTAAAATAATTAATTATTTTAATAAAGCATGATTCGAGTGGAATTTCCACAAATAGTTTTTGGGTTCTCTGGAATACTGATATCCAAGCCTCTTCCCAAAATATGAGACTTGGAACACTTTCCAATGCTACAAAATAAACACTCCCTCTTAGCAAGGAAAGTGTCTAAGCAAGGTACCAACTCGTTTTTCCGAATTCGAAGCATCTACCGCGCCGCTGATTTCTTGGCCGCCTCTCATCTCGCGCTCGCTCGCCTCTCGCATCGTTGCCGTTGACACCATCTCCGTCACTTCCTCATCCGTACTGCAACTCCCTCTGAATCTAAAGTCCACCCATTCTACTGGAATGGGTTCTCGGCCATCCCCATCTTTTCCTTGAAGTAAGTAAACTTAATCTTACCCAGAGCTTTTGTGAGGATGTCGCCCACCGTTCTCTTGTAGGAATGTACTTCAACCGACAACCCCTCGTTGGACATAGTCTCCCGATAAAGTGGCACCCAATGTCAATGCTTTCGATCGTCTATGAACACGCTGTGATTCTCGTAGAGCTTGATGCAACTCTGACATTTGCCATAATTCTGGTTGGTTCCATCCTCTTCTTGAGCAAGTTCATGAGCAATTTACGAAGCCATATGACCTCACACGAAGCTGTGCTAGCGGCCATATATTCAACCTCGGTTGAGCTCAGTGCCACGAATTTCTGTTTCCTATTGCACTAGGAAGTCATTCTCGGTCCGAGATTGAAACATTCCCGATCTGAGACTGAAACAATACCCACTGGTACTTTTCCAATCCACTGGGCTTCCAGCCCAATCTACGTCAGTGAACCCACTCAACTGGATTTCATTGCCCTTGGTGTACTTCAACCCATATTCGACTGTCCCCTTCAAGTATCTGAGTTCATGTTTGGCCGCCGCCCCGCTGAGCCCTCCTTGGTTCTTCCATGAATTGATTGAGGGTATTCCATCGCATAATAGATGTCCGGTCTAGTGTTGACCGTGATACATCAATGATCCTATGAGCCGCCTATACAAAGTAGGGTCACCATCATCCTTGGATCGTCGATTTTCTTCCAAGCTTGTAATCACGGCGTAGCCATGGGTCTACAATCCTCCATTTGAAACTCCTCTTTAGGATCTCTATAGGTATATCTTCCTTGCCCAAGGACGATTTCCCTTTAAGGCCGCCGTACCTCCAAACCAAGAAAATAGAGCATCCGCCTAAATCCTTCATGTCGAATTCCTGGTGAGCGTATCTTTCTTGCGCTTTGATGAGCGTAGATGATCCAGTCAAGAACAGATCATCTACATATAAAACCAAAATTAGCGGCTCATCCCATACTCTTAGATAGTAGAGGTTGGGGTCTGCGTCACTCTTGACAAATCCCATCATCTGCAGGTAGCTATCAATTCGCCCATACCATGCTCTAGGGACTTGCTTCAGTCCGTACAAGACTTTCTTAAGCCTGCATACATGAGTTTTTGTAATATTCCCAATTAGCTTTGCTAATTGGAATATTTCATTTTTGTTTAATTTTGCTGCTTTAGTTAGAAATAATAAATAAAGTGAGAAATAAGAGGGGTCACCTCACTTTAGTCACCTCACTTTATAAATAAAGTGTTCTTTTCCTAGTTGATTGACGTTATAACTTAGAGAGGGGCCTTGGGGTCCACATGAGTATGATGGGGAGGCATCAGTTGACCTGCTGCTTAATCGTTGTGCCAAGGAGAGTGAAGGATGCAGTTTTAAGGTTTTGGAGGGAGTTTAGCATTATAAAAGGTGGGGTTCTCACCTCATTTGGACATGCATGATTTGATATCGATATTGAGAGCTAGACTTCGTCCGCTTCAAAGACGCCTGGGTTGTTTAGCCTGCCCGCAAACCGTTTAGTGCAACCGAGTGTCTCCTATTTCCGAGATCTCACCCCAGCTCCTGGGGACTTCAGTACCGCCCCGGTAAGGTTATTTCGGTTTCACCCTTAAATTTTCTGGGACTTCGAGTGCCTCGCCCTAGTAAGGTTATTTTCTCTCGAGTAACATCCTTCGGGCCGTTAGCTTGTGTGGAGATTTGGAGAGGAAGAAGCCCTTTTGTGGCCGGCGTTGCATCTAGAAGTGCGTAACGCCGTTTCCGTGGGGAGAAGGACGCGCTCGTATCCGAGAGGGAGGACGCCGTTCCGGGGAAGAAAGGACGCATCGATTTCTAGAGAGAGGACGCCGTCCCATGGTAGAGAAGGACGCGTATCCGAAGACACATTGGCGCATCCAATGGAGATTGCGTATCCGAGGAGATATTCTTTCCAGATCTAGTTCCGTAGGGTGCGTATCCGGAGAGATAGCATTAGATCCGAAATTTTGAGAGACTGCAGATCCGAGGAGATATTGGCGGGATCCGTTCAGATCCGAAGAGATAACATCGATCCGCCCTTGGAGGTTGCGTATCCGAGAGATATTGTCGCATCCGGAAGATAGATCCGAAGAGATAACAAGAGATCTGATCAGGGGGACGTAGATCCGAAGGGATAGGACGCATCCGGGACCGGAGGCTTCGA
The DNA here is from genome assembly GCA_034641835.2 of Pinus albicaulis. NCBI lineage: Eukaryota > Viridiplantae > Streptophyta > Pinopsida > Pinales > Pinaceae > Pinus > Pinus albicaulis. Next base: position 801,492,786 of record CM076571.1, read on the forward strand.
TCCGCATCCGAGCATATAGGACGCATCCACTGTGGAGGACGCCGATCCGATGAGCAGGTCACAGGGAGTGGGGCTTGACAGCCGTTTTCCAAAGATTCCTAGCCTTGGAGAGGAGCCGATCAAGTCATCCGGAGGTTTTGTGACCAGCACTCCATCGCTCGCGCCGTCACCAGCGTACGTCGCCGTTTTTATTGGTGAGGGTTTGGAGGACTCGATATCACCATCTTCTAGTCTTCGAAGCTCACGCTTCCATTGCATTCAGCCACAGCTCTTCATAGCCTCTTCAACTGCCTAGGACGCCGTCCTTATTTGGTACCATCATTTGTTCCGAGAGGGTCTCCACTTGCTCAGGGCAAGGATAGGTGCACTCATTCCGATTATCTTGTACTCCTCTCTATGTACTTTCGCATTAATAAATGGCTTAGTTTTTCGGCATTCTATGTGTACTTGTTCCATGATCCGGTTCCAAACATTGTATTTTCTATGGCTCCAGTCTCGGCATACTCGTGTACACACGTTATTTCCCTTTGGGGATATTACAAAGGTGACGTGAGCATAGATCCGGCCCCAGCCCGTGGTGCTGCGCCCATGACGCCGGATAACCCAGCATCTACCTAAGGAACGTAGTAGAGAAGCTCGAGGATAGGTGGAAGTTTCCTTTCTGAGAAGTGATTTCGACTTCAGAGCCACCGACAGACCAGAGGCGCAGCACTCCCCGAGAGGGACCAGAGCGGGCCGTAATCCAATGCGTATATTGATGTGAGGTTTAAAGAGGCGTCCTCCGTCAATTGCAGAGACGGCAGAGAAAAGGTGATACGTCATCGAGGCTCTCGCTATAGAGATCGGGGCTCAGAGAGAACTCCTAGAGTTCTTCGGGACGGAGAGGGATCGAGATGTCTCGCCATGTACCAAAGGTGCACGATGCTATTCCCATTGTAACGGCTCGCCGATCCACTATGCCCACATTCTTGTCGTGGGACACAGGGCAGATGCGTGTGGAGGTGCACAGAGGGTTAACCTGGAAGACCCACACGTCCTACCATGCCTACCTTCCCGGTAGAGGATTAGGATCGACAGCGTTATCAAGAGAGCTGGTCCGCCCGATGCGCCCGCTTTGCGTAATGGCGGCCTTAGGACAGGAGTTCATGGATACTCTCCCCTTCGAGCGCTATTCTTCAGCCCAAGACGGCATCAAACTCATGAGGGATCGCATCAGCCACAGCAAGGCGGGATGGCCGACCGTGATGGATCACCGTGCCGCGCATCTGGGATTTGCCTATGTTTGACGGTTCATCAAAGACTACGGCAAAGTCTTGGGTGGAGAAGTCGGACATCTATTTCCAGCCTTAATCAGATAAGTGAGACTGATGCCATTAAGATGGCTACATTGCATTTAGAGGGTGAGGCTCAGATTGGTGGTTTCATGGGGATACACACCTGGGCATTCCACGTTGACGACATATGCCGAGTTTACCAGAGGGTGGTAGAGCGTTTTTGACAGAGGGATCCTGGGAGCACATTTTGTTGAGCCGACTCAAGCTCAAACAGATCGGGAGTGCGTAAGCATACATCTCGGATTTCTGAGAGTTTTGGTTGATGGTACCGACTTATCGACAGCTCGGATGGCCTATATGTTTGTGGAGGATCGTCGTAGCCACTTCGTGGCCTAGTCCCAGCCAAACGAACCTGGCCACACTACAGATGCTATCGCAGGGACTCGAGACTCCCGCGGTGATGTCTTGCCCAGACTCGGCCACCCATCCCCGCAGACGTTTCCGGCCCTAAGGGAAGGACACGAGGGCCCCGCCTCCCAAGGCGAATCCCATCGTGTGCGGGGTATGGATGATGAGGCCGTAGAGAGAGCCGAGACGAAGCGATTATGCTTCACTTCTCAGAGCCGGTGGGCACCAGGATGCACGGGCAGGAAGGCACATTTCATAGAGGCCTTCTCCGAGAGCAACGGGAAGAGGATGAGGGGATGATGAGGAGGCAGAGGATGTTACGCAAATACAGTAGGCACCCAATACCTCCACCACCCGATGCGGTGTGGGGCATCATTCGCACCCATCGGGGGAGCTCTTAGCAACATTGCGAGGAGTCCCCGTTATCCGACATTGCCAGACGGGACAGTTGCCGGGACAATGCAGCCGTCTTAATGACAGGGTTGCACCCACAACTTCATTGGGATGCCCGCATGGTTGCATGGAGAGGCATACCTGACGAGGGCTTTGATGGATTTTTCGTTTTGCACGGAGATCGTACCATGGCATGTGCTCGATATGCACGTAATTCACGTTGACGATGGGCACCTACACTGACCGATCACTTCTTGTGGTGGACATCCCGGGACACCAATGTGATATTGGGGGTTCATGGCTTATTACTCGGGGAAGGTCACAACGGATTGGAAGGCCTTAGAGATGGAGTGGGATGATCCCAAGACTCGGGAAGCATGAGAAGATACGAGGCGTAACACATATCCACCCTGCATATCGGCACACAACATGGAGGCGACATTCCGCAAGGGAGATAGAGTGTGCGTAGAGTTATGGGAGCCGGAGGCGTAGATGTGACTCGATCGTGCACCCCGATCTACGTACTATTCTTGAGCGTATATGCAAGAGTTTTTGGAGACATCCCGCGCATTTCAGCCCACCCCCGGATCTGGGTTTGAGCACACGATCGAGTTGAGCAAAGGAGGCTAGATTATCACACCGTATAGGCATCCCAAGGCCTATCGGGGATGAGATAGAACGGCCATTCAGATACGGGCCCTTGGGCACATTCGACCCAAGACTACTCCTTTGCTTCTTCGGTGAGTGGCCGGTGAAGAAGAAGGACTGCGTACATTACGCATGTGCATTGGATTAAGGTGGCTCCGAACAAGAAGACCCCCGAAGAACAGGCACCTATCTCAGGATCGACGAGTCATGGATGAGTTGAGAGGAGCACTACTTTTTCAAAGATTGATTTGAGATCCGGTACCATCGTATACGCATGAGGGAATAAAGACATTCTCAAGATCAAGCCAGTGTCATTATGGGCACTTTGAGTTTCGGTCATGCCATTTGGGCTCGACCAATGCACTCGCTACTTTCCATCTTGTATGAACCACATTTTCAGATCATCTCGAGAAGTTTGTGCCGTTTTCGATGATATCCTTATATACAAGCAGTGACTTGGGAGGAGCATCTCCGCACATTGAGATTCGGTTTCCTTGCACATTTTGGAGGAGCAATGCTTCTTTGCCAAGCTCTCCAAGTGTGAGTTTGGGTTGGATGTGAGATGCCGTATCCGGGACACATTATAGGAGTGACTCCGGGTGAGAGTCCACGAGGAGAAGATCGTGGCTATCGTGACCGGCCAGAGCTACGAATGTACCGTAATCCCCCGAGGGTTTATCGCACCGCACCTACTACAGAAGTTCGTCAAGGGCTTCTCTCGCCTTGCCGCACCCCCTCACCGAGCCGACGAGGAAGGGGGTATCTGGGCTATCTGATACAAAGATGGGGCCGGGCTTTGATAAGCTCAAGGAGGTGATGAGCGCTTGTCCCGTGTTAGCATTGCCGCATTTTACGTTGTACCTTTGTCCTAGAGTGCGATGCGACCGTGAGAGGGATTGGAGCAAACTTTTGATGCAGGAGGGTCATCCGATTGCATTCGAGAGCCTAAGCTCCTTCCACACGAGAGGCTATATCCCATATATGATTAAGTGAGATGTGTCACCATCATGCATGACAATAAAATTCCTAGCATTCGGTAGGTGGCGTATCTGTGGTGAGGACAGACGAGGACACTTCGAGGTACTCGAGCGTGTACAAGCAGGTGGAGAGGCAGCTGTATGGATCGCCAAGATCCGTGCTTACGACTCTGACATAGAGTATGTCAAGGGGAAGAATAACGTGGTAGGGGCCGATGTCTCCTTCCCGTAGACCGGCCACGTTGTCACTCATGAGCCCGGACGCCGACCGGAAGGCTCGACGACGGTTGAGTACTCCAAAGATAGATTTGCATGCGAGGTGCCGGATGGGCAAGTAGTGCGGGGAGCAGCGTATACAGCGGTGGCCGATGAGGTCATCTATTACAGGACAGGATCTTCTTGATCGAGGGATCTCACCAAGGAGAAGATACTCCAGGCTTCACATGATTCACTATCAAGGGCCATCGTGGGTTCACCAAGACGTACAGGGCTATCCGGAGAGATTTGGTGGCGGGAAGGGCCTCAAGGAGGACGTACTCCGCATGTCGGGAGTGCGAGGTTTGCCAAACCGGAACAAGGGAGAGATGAGTCATCCCGCGGGGTTGCTGCCTCTTCCCATTCCGAGGGGAAGGGGAGAGTATTTCGATGGACCCCCATCACCGGGTTGCCCAATACCTGCAGGCAGGATCGCATCTTCGTAGTGGTTGACAGTCGACTAAGCATGCCTACTTTTTCGCCGTCTCTCGCACACTGTCACGCCGCACAGTGGCCGAGTTGTTTTTCGTGAGGTTTTCAGCTCGCATGGTCTACCTGCGCACTATCATTACGACAGGATGCCTGCCGATGGGTGGATTCCCGGGCAGAGCTCTTTCGACTAAGGGGACAGAGTTGACACCGAGCACTAGTTATCATCCGACAGACGGACAGCAGACGGGAGATAGTTAACAAGTGGCCGGAGGGCTACTTGCGTAACTACGCGTGGGCAAGCAGAGAGCATGGCCGAAATGGCGTATTTGGGCGAGTACTCGCTACAACACAACCCACCATATGTCCATCTACATGACACCTTTCTATGCTTTGTATGGATATCATTCCCTATCTTTTGTGGAATATGATGTTTGGTGTTGCCAGGCTCCGCGAGCCAAGTTATGATCCAAGAGAGCCAAGACATCCTCCGGCTCTCAAGGACAACATAGCCACAGCATGCACCGCCAGGCTGTAGCGCGATAAGGGTCGGATGGAGATACCTTGAGGTAGGGACTCCGTCTACCTATGGCTGTACCTATACCGACACCCCGCTCGCGTAAGGGGGCTGAGAAGCTAAAGCCTCGTTTTTATGGACCATACAAAGGTGACACGTGTGATCTGCGTGTGCTGCGTATGAGCTGAGCGCCCTGCTGCGAGCTCCTGATTCATAACATCTTTCATGTGTCATGCCCGAAGAAGGCACTCGCCGCATGTGAGGGTCACCGAGGAGCTACCGCCTACAAGATGATGAGGCATTCAAACATGTACCACGGAGGCGTCATTGACACTAGGGAGAGACAACTCAGAAAGCAGAAGATCGGAGACTCGGTGAGATGGAGGAATTTACCGATGAGGATGCCACTTGGGAGGATGAGAGGATCTACAACATCCATCACTTCCGCTGCTTCGAGGACAAGCAACGTTTTGTCGGAGATCAGACATTCCCAATTAGCTTTGCTAATTGGAATATTTCATTTTTGTTTAATTTTGCCGCTTTAGTTAGAAATAATAAATAAAGTGAGAAATAAGAGGGTCACCTCACTTAGTCACCTCACTTTATAAATAAAGTGTTCTTTTCCTAGTTGATCGACGTTATAACTTAGAGAGAGGGGGCTCTGGGGTCCACATGAGTATGATGGGGAGGCATCGCCGGGACTCCAAGGTTAACTGCGTGTGCCAAGGAGAGTGAAGGACGCAGCGAAGGTTTTGGAGGGAGTTTAAAGATTATAAAAGGTGGGGTTCTCACCTCATTTGGACATGCATGATTTGATATTGCTATTGAGAGCTAGACTTCGTCCGCTTCCAAGACGCCGTTGTTTACCGGCCCGCAAGACTGCTAGTGCAACCGAGTGTCTCCTGGCCGGGAGATCTCACCCTTAGCTCCTGGACTTCGAGTGCTCCGCCCGGTAAGGTTATTTCGGTTTCACCCTTAGCTTCGGGGACTTCGAGTGCCTCGCCTTCTAGTAAGGTTATTTTATGAGTAACATCCTTCCGCTCAGCATTTTGTGTGGAGATTTGGAGAGGAAGAAGCCTCTTCAGGGCGCATCTAGAAGGCGTAACGCCGTTTTAGGGGGAGGAAGGACGCGAGCTCTCGTATCCGAGAGGGAGGACGCCTGCTCCAGGGGAAGAAAGGACGCAGATCGTACTTAGAGAGAGTGATCGCCGTCCTGCAGAGAAGGACGCATCCGAAGACACATTGGCAGATCCAAGCCTTGAGATTGCAGACCGAGAGATATTTGCGCATCTAGTCTCCGTAGGTGCGTATCCGGAGAGATAGCATTAGATCCAACAGATTGCAAGACCGAGGAGGATATTGGGCAGATCCACCAGATCCGAAGAGATAACACCGCATCCAAACTCTTGAGGTTGCGTATCCGAGGAGATATTGTCGCATCCAAGATAGATCCGAAGAGATAACAAGAGATCCGATCTAGGGGGACGCGTATCCGAAGGATAGGACGCATCCGGATTGGAGGCTTCAACCAAAGAGATCCGAGCATATAGGACGCATCCACCGTGGAGGACGCCGATCCGATGAGCAAGGTCATGAGTGGGGCTTGACAATGCTTTTCCAAAGATTCCTAGCCTCTCAGAGCTGATCAAGTCATCCGGAGTGTTTTGTGACCAAAGACTCCATCCGTTTCTCTCCGCGCCGTCACTAGCAGAGATAGCGTTTTTATTGGTGAGGGTTTGGAGGACCGATATCGCCCATCTTCTAGTCTTCGCCTACGGGGGCCTATCGTATCTTGTGCCAGGGCCAGCCTCTTCATGCTCCTCTCAAAGCCACTAGGACGCCGTCCTTATTTGCACTCATCATTTGTTCGAGAGGGTCTCCACTCGCCTAGGCAAGGATAGGTGCACTCATCTCCCGATTATCTGAAATACTTATGTACTTTCGTATTAATAAAATGGCTTAGTTTTCTCGCATTCTATGTGTACTTGTTCCATGATCCGGTTCAAAGATTGTATTTTCTATATCCGTCCGGCATACTTCGTGTATTACCGGTTATTTCCCTTTGGGGATATTGGCGTTTTCTACTCATGCGTCTCAAAGCTCTTTGGCCGTTCTATGTACACTTCTTCTTCTATCACCCCATTCAAGAACGATGTCTTGACATCCACTCAGTGAATTTCCCATCCCATTTGAGCTACAAGAGAGATGACGGATTCGATTGAAGTGTACCGAGCCACAGGGGCGAAGGCTTCTTCATAATCATTCCTTCCTTCCTTGCATACCCCTTAGCCACAAACCTCGCTTTGAATTTAAGGCCGCGATTCATGAAAGATACTTGATCTTGTAGATCCATCTTGATCCTACAACTCGATCCGTTTCAGGTTGATCATCCCACACATTGTTTGTCATGATGCAGCCGTACTCCTCCACCATAACATCTACCCACACATGATGTCAGATGCCTCTCGAAAACTAGAGGGTTCTCCAACCCGTGCTACCAATGCCTAATGCCCCGTCTCGCGTTCCGCATACTCCCTCTTCTCATTTCGGGGGCTCCACAAATTTCGTGCATCCCCGGTAGTCCGTTGGAGTTCTCCGCTTGTCCTTCCATCGGGTTGTGGGTGGATTTACTTGCTCTTCTTGCACTTCTTCTAAGAACTTTCCTTAGAATCTTTGTGCCGCTGAGAGGCACTAGAGCCATCTTCTATGGCCATTGTGGTCGTACTAGCCAGATCCTCCCCTTTCGTAATCGCGTATTTGTAGCCATTTCCCAGGATCTCCGCGTCTCTCTCCATGAATTTCACGTCCCGCCTTACTACGATCTTCTTGTTCTCGAGAATATAGATGCGATATGCCTTCACATTTTCGCTATATCCCACAAGGTAACACTTTCCGTAGTCTCTGATCTAATTTCTTCCTCTTCTCATCGAGTATGGTAATACGCTATACCGCCGAATATCCCGAAATGGCTCACCTCGACTTGCCGCTGAACACACTCTCAGGAGTCACTTTTCCCAATGCTCGTGAGGCACCCCGTTCTCAACATACACGACCGTATTGCAAGCTCTTGGGCCTACGTAAATAAGCATGTCTTGATCATACAACATCGCCCCCAGCTTCCCCCACAATGGCCCTATTCTTCCCTTTTTGCGGGACTCCATTCTACCCTGGACAGGCGGAGTCGCCTTGGGCCCTCCCGATGCCTTCCTTTGCGCTTAATCTTGTGAAGTCTTTATCAATATATTCTCCACCGTTATTTGATCGTAATTTCTTGACCTCGCTTTCCGGTTAGAATTTTCTACCAAAGCCTTGAATTTGAATCGCTCAAAGACTTCATCTTTGGTCTTGAGAAAGTAATCCAGGTCTTCCGGAATCCAAGACAATAAAGGTGACAAAATATTTCCTTGAGGCACCACCGAGAGCATTCGTGGACATTGGTCCGCAAATGCCCGAGTGTATAAAATCTAACACACTCTTGGCCCCGTTGCTTTCTCGGGGAAACGCCGACTCTGGCATGCTCCCCTAGTATGCACCCCGTACATCTTTTCTGTGCTAAGTTCTCGGAGCTCCCAAGACAGCTTCTCTTTGAGGATCTTCAAGGCTCAATGATGTAGATGCCCCACTCCTTCGTGCCACAATTCATTCAAGTCCTTTTATTTGTAATCGCCTACTGCGTTTACTGAGACTCGAGCCGTAACTTACATGCTTTATGTTCCCCTATTCCAATTTGTGCCTTCCTTTTCCACCCGGGTGTTTGACATAAACCTTATTTCCAATAAAGTATACATTGTAACCCTTGTTCAAGTTGAGACACCGAGAGCAAGTTCATCCCCAATCCCTAGATATGCAAAGACGTTGGTGGTTCGAAGCTTGTTACCGCTTGTTTGAAATATTATGGTTCCTCTTCCAACGTGGGTACACTGACCTGCTTTCCCATCATGATTTGAAAATTCATCCGTTTCCTAGTAGCTCGAGAAGCATTCTCGAACTCCCGTCATGTGAGCGTATCCTCCACTGTCTACATTGTGACCCCCGGAGAGAGGCCGTGCTTGACACACAAGTGAAATCCTCTTCTAGTCCGGGATGCCAAACCGAAATGTCATGATCCCTTCGTTTCTCCATGTGATCTAGAGGATTGCGTGAACCCTTCCGAGTCGTTGTTGCATCGTTGTTGGATCTTAATCATCGTTAACCTCCTCTTCAGTTTTGCTTTTCGGCTTCCGATACCATGTGAAATTTTCTAATCCGAAATACCGTAGTGATTGGTTTATTTTGCCTACTTATTTATGATAAGTTATTTGCTGCATGCTCGTTGAATCCTAAAAATAAACACAGCTTGCAACATTCACTTAATCGTTTAAGAACAAATAGAACATATATAACACAATAGAATCAATCACATGAACACGCTTATTTTTGGACAATTATCCCCGAAAACCCAATTAAAAACCGTGCACGATGAGGGTTTATATTATTCTTCACAAGAGGTAACCTTTTTTACGTAAAATATGACAAGCGTATTGTGAAAAATATGCAAATGTTTTTTGCAAAGTGATAGATTTATTTCTCCTACTTTTTATTTCAATAAGTTATTATTCAAAAATCTTCCGACAAATATTGAAATAAAATGCTATCGCAACATTCACAATTATATATGCAGAAATAAACAATAGAGAAACATAAGCACAAGAAATGTGGGAAACCCTGTAGCGTATGAGGGTTTTATTAATTCTTCAACAAATGATATCTCTACAAGGAAAATATTCCGACAGATAATTCTGGAACCACTTCGAGACCGAATATTCAGCCTTACTCGACAATTTTCTCGACACCCAAAACAACCCCCGCAAGCCCCCCGTGTCACCGCGTGATTCTCCCCCGCGCGGGCCCCGCGTCGGACTCGCGTGAATCCGTGTGGAGACCGCGTGGGGTCTCGCATTGCAACTTCAAGCTCCTCCAAAGGACCCACCGTTGCCTCCGACCCTAATCTCGATCATCCCTAACTTCTCCTCGCTCTTGCAACTTCTCGTCATGCAATCCTCCACTCAGAGATCAAATTCTAGATTAGAATGCAGGATCTCCCGAGTACTATGTGAGCTTGGCTTATCTTCCAAGTGACCCTCAAGCCTTCTTTTATAATCTTCCCCGTTGGAGAACCAACGACCTGCATTAAAAGATTAATCAATGTCTAAGATTAAATCTTGACTTGATCTATGTTTTCAAAGATTCACACTGACTTATTAATACCCTTTAATTATTTCATTTTCTCCTAAGTTTGGACTTAGGTTATCCATTAAAATAATAAATTATTTTAATAAGTCTCGAACCGAGTGGAATTTCCACAAACTATTTCCGGGTTCTTTGGAATGTTGCTATCCAAGCCCTCCCCGCAAAGTTTGAGTCTGGAACACTTTTAGATGCTACAAAATCAACACTCCCTCCTAGCGAGGAAAGTGTTCCAACAATATGCCCGTTGCATGCCGCTCCGATTCGCGTCCCCCGCGTTGTTGACCCCAGGATTCTACTCCCCACTCCGTTGCGCCGTTGCCCTCGTACTACCGCCTTTGACACCGCCACCGTCACTTGCCGCACTGCACCACAACTCTCTCCCCGAATACCGAATCCTCCATTCCTCGCTACCGGAAGGGATTCTTCATCATCCCCATCTCTCTCTCGAAGTAGACAAACTTTGTCTTTCCTGCAGCCTTGGTGAGGATGTCTCGCCACTGCTCTCTGTAGTTTGAGTGGACCGTAACCAACAGTTCCACCTTGTACATAGTCCTCGGGATGAAGGTGACACTAGATGCTAATATGTTTCAACCTATCATGAAAGTTTGTAACATTGCAGGATTCTCGCAGAGCTTTATACAACTCGATTATCACATAAAATACCGGTTGCTTCCATTTTCTCCTTGATTAGATTTAATAACAAACTTTCCTAAGCCATATGGCTTCGCATGAAGCCGTGCTAGCCTTATACTCGCCTTTGCCGAACTTAAGTGCCACAAACTTTTGTTTCCTACTCTATGACTAGAAGTCAGTCTGTCCGACTAAAACAATACCCACTCGGTACTCTTCCGACAACCGAACTTCCGTACCCACCGCACGTTAAAGCCACTCAACCCGACATCATTGTCACGTGTGTACTTCAATCCACCCCAATGTCCTTGAAGGTACTCCGAGAACATGTTTGGCCGTTGCCCAATGTGGGTCTCGCTCCACCATGAACTAACTTAGGGAATTAACAAAGCATAATAGATTTTTGGTCTTGTATTTACTGTGATACATCAATGACCCTGAGTCATTGTACAACGTAGGATCTAACTTCATCATCTTTCAGACGTGGCCATTTTCTCCAGTTGGTAATCATCAGAGGTCAGGCCTACAATCCTCCATCCGAAATCTCTTCAATCTTCAGAGGTATCTTCCTCACCAAGGAAGATTTCCCATTCCGCCGCCAAACTTCCAACCTCAGAACAGCAGCATTCTCCCGCATCCTTCCATGTCAAACTCTTCGAAATTCTTCTGCACCGTGATGAGTCTGACATCTGTCAAGAACAGCATCATCCACATACAATACCAATATCAATGGTTCACTCCTACTTCCTCGTATAGAGATTGACTTGATCACTTTGGACGAATCCCATCTTTCAGAGGTAGTTGTCAATCCTAACACAGCTCCGGGAGCTTGCTTCAGCCCATATAATGCTTTCTTCAATCCCATGGACATGAGTTTTTCATACTTATGGGTTCCTGCAGCCTTCGCCTGTTCTATATACACTTCTCTTCACACCATTCAGAATTCCGTCTTGACGTCCATCTCGGTGAATTTCCCATCCCATCTAGTGCAAAGAAGGGATATCACGAACTCGATAGATGTGTATCCGGCTACCGGGCGAAGGCTTTCCGCCGTATTCCTTCCTTGAGCATACCCCTTAGCCACAAACCTGGCTTTAAATTTCGATCTCACTCACCAAGATAATTTGGATCTTAGAGATTCACCGATCCCAACAGATCTCTCCTCAAGGTCTTGGTACCACTTCCCGTACATCATTTGTCATGATGGAATTGTAGTCTTCCCACCATTGCATCAACCCACACCCGGTGCCGAGCCGTCTCGAAACCGCAGCGTTCTCTTTGACTCGAGCAACCAAGGCTTGGTACCTCTCAAAGCCGCTTACGCCGTCTCTCTTCCTCATTCCGGGATTTCCGACAAATCGTCCGCATCCTTCAATCCGTAGAAGTTCCCCTCGCTCGTTCTTTCACTAGTGGTGGTGGATTTACTCAATTCTCGTTTTGCAAATCTGGGCTTCGGAGACCCATCCTTTGACTACGCACAGTTTGGAGAGGCAACTCAATTTCTTCTGTCATTGGGTTGTTAAATGACCCGCAGACTCTTCCTCCGATCGCATAAAGGCATGTAGTTCTCGTGATCTTCGAAGGCTTTCTCCTCCATGAATTTCTACATCTCTTCGGCACCACTACTTTCTGCTCTCTTTGTAGATGCGATAAGCCTTTGCATTGTCGTCGTATCCTACTAAATACCACTTTTAGGCAATAGCCATATTTATCGAAGATCCGTAAAGTGACTCACTTCGAGCTTGCTTGCTAGTGAAGACACTTCTCTGCGTGATCTTTCCCAAAGGCAAGGTGGAGGAGTTCCGTTTCCGAATGTAGACAAATGTATTACACGCTTCACCCCATAGAAATTTGGGCATGTCTTGGTCATACAACATAGCTCCGGCTGTTTCAACAATAGTCCGGTTCTTCCTTTCGCCACTCCATTCCGTTCGGATTGTATGGAGCCGTCCATTCTCTTTGATGCCTTCTCTCCCTTGTGCGAATCTTGCGAATTCTTTATCTATGTATTCACTCTCTTTATCTCATCGCAATGCCTTGATCCGCTTCCCCTCGTAGATTTTCTACCAGCGAGCTTTAAACTCTTTAAATCGACCGAAGACTTCATCCTTTGGTTTTCAAGAAGTAGATCCAGTTTTCCCGGAATGGTCATCAATGAAGGTGACGAATATTTGGGACCACTAAGAGCCGTAGTGGACATCGCCCGCAGATATCCGAGTGTATTAGATCCAACACACCTTGGCCCTTTGTTGCTTCTCTGATAAGCCGCCTTGCATATTTCCCCAATACGCATCCCTTGCGTACATCATCCCGTTTGGTGTCACAATACCCAGACAATCTTCCTGAGAGTTCTCAATCGCCTCCATGACGCAAGTGCTCCCATTCTTCGTGCCATAGCTCATCTCGCATCCGTTTCATCCGTGCCGCCAACTAGTGGTGCTTTTGTTGGGAATCAGCCATAACTTGTACAGCTTTGTTGCTTCTTAACTGGATTTTGTTCTTCTTCAACTGTGTGTCTGATTGACTTTACTGCTGAAGAAATAGATGTCAAGACCTCTACGAAGCCGTGACACCAGAGTAGATTCATCTCAAACTAAGATGATAAAGTGGTATCAGGGCCTGTAGATTCTCTGCTCTGAAAGATTAAGAAATAGCTGACAGAATATTCAAGAATATATATGCAGAGGGCTAACAGAGGTCATAAGCATAAGAATTAATCACATGTAATGAGTTGCTTTGGACAATGAAACCCCAAAACCTAAATGTAGAAAAACTGTGCAAAGAAAGATGAGGGTTTTATTAATTCTTCTCAAAGAAATGATATCTTTATGTGGTGTCATTCGACGCATAAATTCTCAACCACCCGAGACTAAATATCCACGCATTTGATAATATTCGATACCTGCATCAGCCCCCTCGCAAGCCCTTCGTCGGCTTGCGTGATTTCCGCGCCAGCCCCAAAGGCCGGGATCGCGTGAATTGTGGGGGTCTCTATGCTACAAGCCACAAGCTACCTCCAAAGGACTCACTGTCTGCCACCTCATCTCGACTACCTCGACTCTCCCCGTCTGTAACTTCTGCCCGGAATTTCTAGACCAGATCAATTCTACATCGAATGGACTTCCTTCCGTACCGAGTGTGCCCAAATTATCTTCCAAGTGACACTCAAGCCTTCTTTTATAATCTTCCCGTTGAGAACCAACGGCCTGCATTAAAAGATTAATCAATGGCTAAGATTAAATCTGACTTGATCCATGTTTTTAGAAGATTCACACTCCGCTTATTAATACTTTAATTATTTCATTTTCTCTAAGTTTGGACTTAGGATATCCATTAAAATAATTAATTATTTAATAAGTCTCGAACCGAGTGAATTTCCATACCAGTTGCCTTTTATTGTCCAAGCCCTCCTCAAAGTTTGAGACTTGAACACTTTCGATGCTACAAAATCAACACAACATGTCTAGCATACACCTAAGACAATTTTTCCAAACACTTCGTAAGAAATTTTCGACACACCGGAGGAACCCTTCCCTCTCGCGTCACTCGCGTGGCCTTTTGCACACCGCATCTCTTTGCGTGGAGGGGCCGCACATGCCTGCCTACTCCCTCTACGTCCTTCGCTTTCTTCTTCCTCCATTTCCTTCTTCCTTCCGCGTCTACAACTCCGCCTCTACAACCTCACTTTCCAAATCACCCTCTTACTTCATAATCGATTTCGGTACCGAGAGTGTGCCCCACTTTCTTTCCAAATGACCTTCAATCCTTCTCTTATAGTCTTCGCCGATGAATCAACGATCCCGCATTAGATCTCTAATCACGTTCGATGAAAAGATGACTTGATCTTCGTTTTCAGAAGATTCGACTCGCTTTTATTAATATCCTTTAATTATTTAATTTCCCAAGTTTAGAGTTAGGATCACTTTAAAATAATTAATTATTTTAATAAAGTTTGATCCGAGTGGAATTTACAAAAACGGCTTCGGGGTTCTCCCGGAATACCGATATCCAAGCCTCTTCCCAAAATATGATCTTCGTAACACTTTCCAACAGGCCGTAACCGAACAGAGATAATTCTTCTTCCCGTCCTCCGATACTTCGACACTCCGAGGGGTTCATCAGCCCTCCATGTGTCACTCTCGTGTGCCTCCTATGTACCTCTCTCGCGAGAGCTTTCCGCGTCACCACCGTGTGAGGCCTCCTCGTGTCGCTCTTGAGTGCGTCGCCTTCTTCCCCCTCGCTTCCTCCATCCTCGTGCCCCGAGCATCGTTGATGCCCTCTCGCTTCCTTTGCCCTTTGAAATCTCCCTCCGAAATCGAATTCTATTTCTTCATAATCGACTTCGGTTACCTAACGCTTGCTCGCTTACATTCCAAATGACCCTCAAGCCCTTTTATAATCTTGTCATTGAAGAATCAACGACCTGCATTAGAATTTTAATCAATGTCTAAGATTAAAACTTGATTTGATCTTCTTCTCTAGAAGATTCACACTCTATTTGTATACATCATTAATTTGTTAATTTCTCTAAGTTTAAACTTAGAGTCTTCATTAAAATAATTAATTATTTTAATAAAACATGAACCGAGTGAAATTTCCACAAACGGTTTTCGGTCCTTTGGAATACTCGGTGTCTAAGCCTCCTCACCAAATTTGATTTTAGATCACTTTTCCCATGCTACAGTACCCAACACTTCCTCTTAGTGAGGAAAGTGTTCAGCAATATGCCTGGCCGCATACCGCCTGCACCTTGAAGCATCCTCGCGCCGCCGATGCTCGTCGCCGCCCTCATCCGTTGTGCTGTTGCCTTCGTATCGCCGCCCATGACATCGCTTAATCGCCACCGCCGCATCCGTACCGCCGCCCATGACACTCGTCACTATCACTACCTCATCTATACCGCAACTCCGTCTCAATTTTGTATTAGTCCATTTCGCTATTGAAATGGATTCTCGATCATCCCATCTTCTCTTTGAAGTAGACAAACTTTGTCTTTCCCAAAGCCTTAGTGAGGATGTCTCGCTAAATTTCTCGCTATTTGAGGTACTACAATTGTACAACTCCCCGCCGGACATAGTCTCGATGAAATGACACCCGATGTCAATGTGATTCGACCGATCAGAAATACGTGATTTTCGAGAGCTTGATGCAACTCTAATTAATGGCGTAATGATGGTCGCTTCCATCTTTTCCTTGAGTAGATTCACAAGCATCTTCCTAAGCCATACCCCGCACGAAGCAAGTTTTTAACCATATATTCGCCAAGAGAGCTTAGAGCCATGGACTTCTGCTCCCCGCTACACCCTCGTGGAGGTCATTCTAGATCCAACACCGAAACAATACCCATTGGTACTTTTTCGATCTACCTGACTCCCAACCCAATCTACATTAGTGAACCCACCCAATCCGATGTCATCAGCCGGTGTATCTCAATCCAAGCTCGACTGCTCCTCGCAAATATCCAGAGCATGCTTATCGTCGCCCAATGTGCCCTCCTTGGTTCCACCATGAACTAGTTGAGGGTGTTGACAACATAACAAATGTTTGGCCTAGTGTTGACCGTATATATCGTGGACCCTATGAGATGCCTATACAAGGTAGGATCTCCACTTTCATCATCTATCAATTTTCTTCCAGCTTGAGATCATTGGTGTAGCCATGGGTCTACAAATTCTCCATCTTGAACCTCAAGATTTTCAGAGTATATCTCCTCGACCAAGGAAGATCTCACCCTTTCCGCCGCCAAACTTCCAACCCAAGAATAATGCATCAAATTTTAATCTCTTCATGTCGAATTCGCAAATAAATTCTCCTACGGGGGCCCTTGATGTGCCTAGATGATCTTGTTAGGAATAGATCATCTACGTTTAACACCCAAAACATCAAAGGCTTATCCCCTACTCTCGCATAGTGTATAATTGAGACTGCGGCCACTCTTGACGAATCCCATCTTCCTCGCAAGTAGCTATCAATTCAACCATAATAAACTCTAGGGACTTGCTTAAGTCCATACAAGGCTTTCTTAAGCCTACACAAGATGAGTCTTCCAAGCCATGTGTCTCAAAGCCCTTAGGTTGTTCGATATATACTTCTTCTTCTATCACCCCATTCAAGAACGTAGTCTTGACGTCCATTCGTGAATCTCCCATCCCATCTCATGTCGACAAGGGATATCACATATCTAATAGAAGTATATCCGCAACCGGGGCGAAGGTCTCTTCATAGTCTATCCCTTCCTTTCCGAGCATACCCCTTTGCCACAAACTCGACTTTGAATTTTTCTATGCCGCTTACTCTGGCAGCGCATACTAGATCTAGATCCATCTCAACCGCTGAATCAGACTCATTCGAGACCTATGAACCACCTCCCGTATATCATTTGTCATGATGAAACTATACTCTTCCACCATTGCGTCGACCCATACCCGATGCCGAGCCGCTCCCGAAAACTAGAGGGTTCCCCAACCCGAGCTACCAAGGCTTGGTACCCGTCCTAGCTGTTTATGATGCCTCTTCTCATTTCGGGGGCCCCGACAACCCTTTGCATCCTTTAGAATTTGTCGGGATTCCCTACTCATCCTACCACCGGTAGTGGGTGGCTCTACCCGCTCCCCTCCCGCAAATCTTCCGAGATGAATCCCTTTGGATCTTTTTTCCTTCGAGAAGGACTCGGCTAACCTCGACTCGGGTAGAGGTTGGACCAAGGTCATCTTTAGATTGCGTCGCCGAAGGCATCTCTAGATTTTCTAAGTTCTTTTATCATGAACTTTACATCCCGCCGCACCACAACCTTCCTCGCTCCCAAGAATGTAGATTCGTAAGCCTTAGCATTTTCACTCGTATCCCACCGGTATACCCCTTTTTAGCAAGGTTATCCAATTTCTTCCTTTTCGTTGCCGAGTACATGGCAGATGCCACACTACCGCATCCCGAAGTGGCTTACTTTGGCTTCCTCGCAAAGACACTTTCGCGTTGATCTTACCCAATGCATTATGAGGAACCCCGTTTCGAACATATACAAATTGTATTACAAGCTTCGTGCCATAGGAATTTAGGCATGTCTTGATCATACAACATTGCCCTTGCAAACTTCCCGACAATAGTTCTATTCTTCCTTTCCGCGATTCCATTTGCTCCGTGACATATGGAGTACCACATCCTTCGATCTCTTCCCTTCCGTAGAACTCGTGAAGTCTTTATCTATATATTCTCCACCAGTTGTCCGATCGCAAGGTCTTTATCCGCTTTCCTATCAAATTCTCAACCGTAGCCTTAAACTCCTTGAATCAATCAAAGTGATCGTCCCTAGCCTTAGAAAGAGATCCAAGTCTTCCTAGAGGGTCATCAATAAAGGTGCCGAAATATTCTAAGACCACTGGTATTTGTGGACATTCGTCCATTGCATGTCCGAGTGTATTAATCCCAACACACTCTTAGCCCTATTGTCGCTTCAAGGGCACGCTACCTTGGCATATTTCCCCAATACGCACCCTCTACAAACACGTCATCTCGCTTGGTGCTTAGTTCTCGAACTCCCGTGATGCCTTTCGATAATTCTCAAAGCCCCATGGTAAGTGCCCCATTCTCTTGTGCCATAGTTCATTCAAATCCTTCTCATCATTGTTGCCTATTAGCGCCATTGTTGATTCGAGCCGCAACTTATAGAGTTTATTTGGCTTCCGAATTTGATTTGTGCCTTCTTTCAACTCAGGGTGGTTTAATGATAATTTTCAATGAAGTGGGAAACGCTGTTGTTTATGTTTTGAAGTGTTGAGACACAGAGATAAGTTCATCTCAAACTGCACATGCAATGACATTAGTGGCTCAAGCCAGAGCCCCAACTTTGGTTTGAAACATTATGGTTCTTCTCACCGGGGTGCATTTTGCCTATTGTTCATGGATTTGTTTATCTCGCTCTTCGTAGCTGGAGAAACATTCGCAGTTGGAGAAGCAGAGCTTGACACACAAGCAAATTCTTCTTCCAAATGATGCTAGTACCTAGATACGTGATCCACGTGTCTTTCATGCTTTCCTCTTCTCCGGAGAGCCGCGTGAACCTTCTGTTACTATTGCGTCGACATCCGGTCTTTGTTTCTTTTATAGTTCTCTAATTCTCGTTACTATTCTCAAGCTTCCGATACCATGAAATTTCAACTCAAATACTTCATCACAGTTGATATGAGATTTATTTATCCTACTTATTGTTCCAATAAGTTATTTACAAAATTCTTCTAATAAATTTTGAACTAAACACTACTACAATCACCCAAGTATATGGCAGAACAGACATTAAAAATAATACAAGCATAAGAAACAATCACATAGAATGAAGTATTTTTGACAATTGTCCTCTAAAACCCTGGGCAGGAAACCTGCAGAACAGAGACAGAGGTTTATATTAATCTTCACGGTGAAATCTTTGGGGCAGTATGGCAAAAATAACTAGAAATTTTTCTGAGACACTCTAGGAGGAATTCTTTTCACAGTTCAAGAATTTCTGACACCCAGGGGTTCGTTGGCCCTCCTTCCGTCACTCGGTGACGTCTACCGCATCTTTCTGCGTAGATAATGTGCTTCCATCACTACCGTAGCCTCACGCTCCCGAGTGCCGCCGCTTTCCTACTCCTCCTTCCTGTGCCCGACACTACTAATGCCCTTCTGCCTTTCGCCTTGCAAATCCCCCTCCGAATCAAATTCTATTCCTTTATAACTACTCTCCAAGCAATTTTAATGTTGTTTTAATTTGCATTCCAAATGACCTCAAGCCTTTATAATCTTCTCACAAGAATCAACCATACATTAGAAGTTTAATCAATGGCTAAGATTAAAGCTTGACTTGATCTTCATTCTTTAGAAGATTTACACTCTGTTTATTAATATCCACATCACTTAATTTCCCTTAGTCTAGACTTGGGGTCTTTATTAAAATAATTAATTATTAATAAAACATGAACCAAGTGAAATTTCATTAAAATTATTTCTGTCTTTAATACCTGCTGTTCCAAGCCTCCTCACCAAATTTGAGACTTGACTACTTTCCATGCTACAAAAATCAACAAATTGTCCCCGGAAAAACCCAACTTAGGAAAACCGGTAACAAACTCGAGGGTTTTAATATTATGCAAGTAGTAATATGAGCACAAAATCATTGGATGCCCAAATTGGCTATCCGATACAAAGAGAAATACGACGAAAGAGATAATGAGAAAATCTCACACTCGACACGGAAATACAACATTAATCCGGACTAAAGACAAGTTGCCTTGCGTTGTCTTTGCGCAAGAATCGTGTCTCGCCACACAATCACCGTGTCACAACTCCCGGGATCGCGTCACTCCTCCAATTGATCTCCCCGTCGACCGGAAACTCGACCTCCCCTCTAGCCTCCACTTACACTCGACACTAGATCTCACCTGCTCCCAACAACATGAGCGACTTCCAAGCCTCGACCGCCTTTCGTGGCCTCAACGCCGTCTCCGCTACCCCATCCTAAAAATTCCTCCCAGCTCACTATCTTGCGCCTCACTCGAATGATTTCACACGACATCTCTCTAGCACCAGTGGCCGCCTTCTTCCGAGAACTTTGACTACCCAAATAAAACGATTCTGCAAATCTTCAAGTGTGTTCCTCCAAGCAGCTCAATTGTGCCTCTTCTATAATCTCTCTCGTTGACATATCAATGACCAAGATTAGATTTGAACGAAATGGCCTGCATTAACTGGACTCAATCCACGCCTTTATCTAGAAGATTCACACCCGATTTAATTAATACCTTTAATTATTCATTTCCTAAGTTGAACTTAATACATTAAAAATAATTTAATTATTTTAATTAAATCCTTCTCCAAAAAATTTCCAAATTATTCTTCGGGTCTCTGAGAATGTCATTCAGCCTGAAAAATCTCAAGGCTAGAGCACATTCGATGCTTACAAAAATCAACATACCGTCCACTCATCTCACTTAACAACTTCAAAACTTCTCCTTTCAACTACACACCTATGTGCAAATACAAGCCTTTCATATTCCTACTGTCCGTGGCTCAAATTAGCCCTCTCTAGTCCACCTTATCTGAGTTTGTGCAGAGCAGACCAAGCGACCCATCTTAAAGAAACTGTACGAAGGCACCTCTGCGAGAGGTATCTTTCTTCCCCAAATCTATCCACAAGCTAACCTACGATTTAACCCCATCTTTATCTTCTGAATTCAAAGTCTCTGTAATGACAAATTTATCCATACAAAGTACCCAAAATTTTCCTCAAGGTCACAACTCGTCCTATCCTAACACTTTGGCTCAAAGGTAGAGATAGAACTCAAAACAAACAACCCTTCGTCTTCCTAGAGCTCTCATTACCTCATATATATTTGAGCACTTGGATATGACAAATGAGGTCAGAGGTCACCTCTATTTATACAAAGGGAGGGTCATATATTAGCCAGTCATTTGGGCTTCATGAACCTAAGTTATGGAGGTGAGGCCTTAAATTTCATAACTCTTTGTATGAGTGGATTCCTTATTTCAACATATTTCTCCGACCAAATTTAGTGACCTTTAGGTCGATTTTGGTTCTCTAAAAGATAATCATTAAGACAATTATCTTCTTCAAACAGTTATCAAGTGAATTCTATTCATTTATTAATTTTAACACTTTATAGGTGATCCTATCCATATGGGACTCTCCATCAGAAACAGAAGAAACAAAGGGCCTATCAGGTGACAAAGTGGCCAATCGCCCCCATTATTAGAACTTAGTCTTGTTTTTAACTTGTAGGGTTTCCCTCTCCAAAGTAATGCTAGATTTTAGGTAGGGTCCACTCATATAACTGATATGGTTATATTTATCAAGGTCAAAGATAAGTGGTTCATCTTGGGTATAAAGAATCAAATGGACACCTCTTTTGCCTCAAAAGACGTAGCATGATGCCTCCGTATATGTTGCTTTGGGAACCGTCGACTATCGCTGCAGAGCTAAGGCCAAAGGGAGGGAAGACATAATGACATATGGCACATGTGTGGTAGGGGGTGTAACTTGGACCGAAGGATATTGTTAAGGAAAAGTACATATAGTGATCACTCTTACAAGGATTTATGATGCAAGTGCTCCCTTAAACCATGAGTCCTAGTAGTGTCTAATCTAGAATGCCTCTGAACACCATCCCGGGGTATAAGAATACCCATCAAGGTAGGGATTTACCGTCCACTAGGGGGAAGTTAGTAGTGCCACAAAGGAATATATACCATGAAATAAACAAAACAAAAGTAGTCGTGGGTCATTCACTTCAACAGATATACATCTACACCACATGTTTTATAAAATAAGGTGTGAAAATCCTAAATCAGATTCCTATCAGTAAGAAATTGAATTACTTCTCCTATTATTTTTCATAATTATTTCATTACAAAGAAATATCGAAGTAATTATTAGCAAATTTACACAAATAATGTTGTGGAATAAATCTCAGTGCCGAAACCACTCCATAAAAATACAATGAAAACATCCACATATTTGACGCAATTATTTTTGGACTAAGTCCCCTTTAAAACCCAACTTGGGAAAACCTATGGTACCGTATCCGAGGGTTTTGTATTATTAAGCAAATATATCTTGAGTACACTAGGGTGCCAATATCCGGCTCACCCTCCGGGGAGAAAATCTTGGCAATAGAGGAAATGTGAGAGATATACGTCATCGCAAGTCCCTTCAAAGCTAATCTAAAAAGTCAGGGCATGTGAAGCCCTCTCTACCTCTCGCGTGATGCCACACAGAATCGCGTACCGCATGGGCAAGCGAAGAACTGATCACCTCTCCTCGCAACCGATCAAGGCCGATCTCAAACCGAGTTTTGGCCCTCCTAGCTCGTAAAACCTAGCTTCAAAAGAATTTTGGGACAGGTTGGCGTGCGACTGTGGTTACTGATTCCTTCAGAACCGGGGCCAGCCCCTCTAGGTGATTAAGGGCCGTCTTCTCTGAATGTACTCCCGGGTCTTCCACCGCTTACTACATCTACCCTCTCGAAATTGATCATCAATCAAATCACTTAGCAAACCCAACCTAGTGATTCGATCTTGATAAGTAATCTGGTTCCTCTGCCAAGCTCGGAAATGCCAAATGCTCAATGTGATTAGATGTGTTTTCCATAGGCCCTCGAAAATGCCAAATGCTCAATGATTAGATGTGTTTTTCATAGGCTCTACCCTCCTTATAACTTTTTGTTGATTCTTCAACGGCCAAGATTAAAACATAATCAAGGGCTAAGATTAACTTGGAGGTGATGATCCATGACTTTATCTAGAAGATTTACACGGCGAATTAATACCCTTTATACTGACCGCCTAAGTTTAGACTTTTAGAAAACATTAAAAACGATTAATTAATTTAATCAAACCATATCTAAGTGGAATTTTTCAAGGCTGATCCGGGTATTATGGAATACATGTGTCTTAGCCTATATACAAAGTTACAAGGCTAGAACACATCCGATGCCTACCATAAATCAACACTCCCTCTTAGCGAGGAAAGTGCTCTAGCAAAACAACTCAATGTGCTGCTCCGACTTCTGAAACATCTGCTATTGTGCTGTTAATGTTGCTCACCAACACTGCACAAGAAAATGTTGCAACTGTACTGCAGCTAACTCTGCATGCTGCTGCCAACTGCCATTATACTGCAACTCCCTCTGAATTCTGCAACCATGCTGCTGCACTGCGTGAGCACTGCTCTGCAATGCGTGAGCACTACTCTGCATTGCACTGCATTGCACCACTTGTGCACTGCGCTGTTGCTGCTCATTTGCTACTGCTGCTGCTGCTGCATTGCTGCTAATTGCAACAGAAAAACATCCAAAATTAGACAAGTAAATCTACCACTGAAAAATAAGACTGACTGCTGCTAGTTTATGCACTATCTCTCCGAAAATACTGCGTTGTTGCTTCTCTGCACTGCGTGAGCACTGCACTGCACTGCGCTGCACCAGTGTGCACTGCGATGTTGCTGCTGCTCCCTCTCTGTGCTGATTAGCCTCTAGTAATGCTAGCCACTGCACTGTCTTCTCATCTTCTACTGCAAATGTCCATCTTGCTACTGTATTTAGGCTGTCGTAGCTCACATGTGATCCAAGAGTCCGGAAATACTCTAGGATCCTGCCATCTTGTAGATTCTGGATCTACAACTCCAAGTCATCCCACTTTTCTCCTTTTGGAATGTGAGCTAACATAGCACAATATTTTTCTGCCTCAATCTGGGCAGCGCCTGCTTGTGGATCTTCCTTCTCCTCTTTATCCTTTTTCTTAAGGGGACACTGTGTGGCATAATGTCCCATTTCCCCACACCGGAAGCATTTGATCTTAGACAGATCTTTCTTCTTCTGCTTCTGTTGCCCCTTTGATGCAAGGGCAGTGTTACCTTCTTCCTCCTTCTTGACTTTCGATCCACTGCTGCCATCCTCCAAATGGATTTTGAGGAGGTCTCTCCTCAGCTCTTCTTGCTGTAAGGCTGCCCACATTATTTCCCATCCTAGAAGCCTTTCTCTGCCCAGAATGCTCTGGACAAAGACCTGATAGTCTTCTGAAACCGAGTTCAGAGTGAGCCTTACCAGCTCTGAGTCTCTAGGAGCAGCTCCTACTGCTGACAGCTAATCTCAGGTATCCTGAATACGAGACAAGGAGTCAAAACGCTCTCCCTTCTTCATCCTGGTAGTACGTATCTTCTCTTCAAGGTACATCTTCTGTTGCTCGAAAGATCCTTGGTATAGCTTTTCCAACCCTACCCACATCTCTCTAGCAGTGGTCTTTGCTGCTATGTGGGGTACGATATGATCCTTCACACAATCTAGGATCGATCGCTTGGATCTTGCCATATTCTTCTTGAATTGTCTCAGATGTGCTGCATCCAAGGGTTTTGCACATGCACTCTCTATGAGGGCCTTCAGATCATGCTCATCAAGGAGAAACTCTATCCTTGATTTCCAAATAACATAGTTGGAGGCACCCTCCAATCTATCTTGGTCACGTAGTCCATTGCTGGTCATCTTCTCAACTTGTCGATATCTTCCTCTAACCCTCTGCTCAGCTAGACTTATGCACTCCTTAAGGAGTATTGCATGGGAAAAGCAGAGTTTCTTTTAGTAAGAAACCCTCTGAGGTCAAGAAATCCCCAACTGTTTTTTTCAGAAATTTTCTGACGCTTATGCATTGGCTCTTACTATTGTGCAGTAACTGCGTCCTTCAGCTATGCTGGTCTGCTACACTGCCTCTTCTGCAACTAAAAAAGCTTACCCCTCTGTCAACTCTCTGAGGGAGCCTTTTTTGCGCTGAAATGCCGTCCTGGCCTGGACAGCGTAATTTCTGGGAGGGTCTGCTGTTGCTTACATAGATCCCAGACTCTACAGTGCTGATCTGCTGGTTCACTTGTGTTTCACCTGCACTTCAGCTTGAATAAGCTCTAATACAATGTGAAAAATCCTAGATCTGGATTCCTACTGCAACAAATTTGAATTACTTCTTCTATTATGTTTCATAATTATTTCATTACAGTGAAATATCAAAGTAATTTCTGAAGTAGTCTACACAAATAATGCTGCAGAATAAATCTAAGTGCTGAAACAATCTAAACAAAATACAATGAAAAACATCCACATTTGACAGTTATTTTTGGACTAAGTCCCTGGGAAAACCCAACTCGGGAAAACCAGTGCAACAGATTTAAGGGTTTGTATTATTAAGCAGCAAAATCTTGAGTACAACTAGGGTGCCAACATCCGGCAAACCCTTCAGAGAAATCTAGACAATTTGGTGAAAAATGTGAGATATACCTCACTTTGCAAGTCTCCGGCTGATTTGACAGCGTTAGTGAAGCCCTCACTGCCTCTCCGTGATTGCTTATGCTGGAACTGCGTAAGCCTGCATGGGCAAGCTTGAGGAACTGCGTCACCTTCCTCTGCAACTGATCTAGCTGATCTAAGACTGGATTTTGGCCCTCCTGGCTCAGAAACCCCAGCCTCTAGCTATCTCCAGACTGACTCCAAGAGACACTGCGTTGCTTCTGCATGATTTCCTGCAGGGACTGTGCCACCTCTTCAGAAAACTGTGTTGTCACTCTCTGCGTCACTGCTGCCTCTCTCTGAAATGCACTCCTGGTCCTCCTGACTAGTTTTGCTTCTTCCCCTCTCTGAAATTGATCACTGAATCAAAATCACTTAGAAAACCCTGCCCTAGTGATTCGATTATGATCAAAAGTTGTGTCTCCTCACAAAAATTTGAAAATGCTCAATGGCTCAAGTGTCTCATTCTGTTTTCCATAGGCCCCTCACCCTCCTTCTTATATTCTTCTGTTGAACCTTCAACGGCCAAGATTAAAACATAATCAAGGGCTAAGATTAACTTGGAGGTGACCTATGACTTTATCTAGAAAATTCACACTTAGTTTAATTAATACCCCTTGTTGACCGCACTTTGTCAACTACCCCATAGCAGTACACCCCCATTTTTTCAAATGGGATTCGTCATGTTCGATGTGGTCGCACCATTCAGATTCCATCATCAGTCGACAGTTTTACAAATGATGTAAACCCATTCTGCATGTAATGATGTAAATGATCTAAGTAAGACCATCAATGTATGTAACAACCTAGGTAAGCCTAGTATGTTGTTGATGATCTCTATCCTAGGAGGTTTTTTGTCTCACTGATTCACGAAAGTGATCGGCAGAGTTTTTCCCTCCAGCCTCACCCCAAAGCTAGGGTGGATTTTTTCATCAGCATACTAAGTGAGTCCTAGTGTTCTATCGAGTCCTTGTAAAAGTAGTTTGAACTACGTGGTCTACTAGATCATATTTTGAGTCGCAGAATTGGGTATTTATTTGAGGGTCTATACGAATGGGTTTTCCCCCTTTATGTATGTAAATGTATTATCTCATGTAAAAGAGGGTTGGAAAAATAATTATAATCCCCTCTTGGTCAATTAATTAAATTTTCTGGTCAATTAATTAATAAAATCTTAAACCAGAAATTTAATTAATTTAGGGTCCTAAGTTAGGATTAAATCTTTAAAGACAAAATTTGTGGGTCCTTGGAAAATGATTTTGAAAGCCCTAGGCCAAGGGAATATTGAGAATTTTAAGAAATATTGGACCCTTGGGCCTTGGTGGTTAAGTCAAGGTCAAAATTTTGGGGTAATTAACTCAAAAATAATATTTTTGAGTTAATTAAAATTGAATTAAATGATAAATTCGTTTTTTCCCCAAAATTTTAATTTCAACACTTCAGATTAAAACATAATTAAATCTTTTGGACGGTTGAGATTATTTTGACGAGGATCATCCAAACTAGCCGTTGGAGATTTTGTCCTATAAATTTAGAGGTCTTTGTTGGTATTGAATCATCTGATCTCCGGATCGTGCACTTGTTCTTAGAAGCTCTTGTAATTTTTTTTTGAGGAATAAAGCATAAAGACTTTGGGGTTACAAATCTTGATGTTCCTTCTCAGATCCATGTGGTGAATTGTCTCTAAACTCTGCTACTTTGTTTTTGCATTTTATGGTTGATGGCCTTCATGGATTAATCTGCATACAGGTATCTTGTGCAGTTTTCTGGGTTTATAAAATAACATTCTGATTTTTCTGAAAAGGTCTCATGTTGTTTTCTTAAATCTCTATCGATCTAAGGTTCAGATCTAAGTGTGTAGAGAAATATTTTTAAGATTGAGCGTCTGGGGAAGTCTTCGGTTGGACCAGCCGACTCTCAATAAACATAAGTCTGAAAAGCTCATTATTTGTTAAATTCCAAGTCCATCTTACGAAATTGGTGGTTTTGCAGGGTTTTCTAAGGCTTGTGCCTCTCTAAAAAATTTTAAATCTCTGAAAATTGTGCTAAAATGGATTCAAATCTGACCATGAGGGTTTTAAATCTGTAAACTAGTTGTAAATTTGTAAAAAAAATTTTTTAGGAGTTGCCAGGTTTTAATCATTTCTTGAGTGTGGCAACTTCCGAGATCTGAAATTTGGTTTCTTAGTACCAGATTCGGGGTTCAAATTGAAATTTTTTTAAGATGCGAGGCGGATCTAGCCTCCGAGCGAGATCTAGCCTCAAATCCTCTTGTTGGGCAAATCGGGACATTATTTGATTTAAAGGAGCATAAGAATCTGAACTTAAACTGAAGAAATTTTAAAGATTGTTGGGCGTTTTTGTATGTACTGGGTTAATTTAAATCTATTTCTGTCTTCGTTGCTGCATAAACGCTGTCAAGATTCCCCTCTCTGCTCCCATTTGATCTGCAATTCAGCTTCAAATATCCTTCGATGCTCTCATTCCTCACGTTTGCTTGAGCCGTCTACCCATCTCCTCAACACTGCACAATTCCTCTCCGATGCAATAGTTCCCTTTGCCATCGATTTCCTTCAACGTTTCTCAGCTCCCCTCACTGCTGTCAATTTCCATCTTACTTTTCCTTCAATCCCTCGTCTCAGCACCGGCTGCCTATCTTCCCATCGATCTGCAAATGTTTATCATTCCTCCAAAACACATCCCCTAACCCTCATTCAGCGCTGCCTTGAATTTTCCGTCCTCTCATTCGTTCGATTGGCATCTTTGTTATTGGATACTGGCGTTGTCTCATTTCTACTCAACGATTTCTGCATCCTGCAAACACAAAGCCATAAAAGCCCGCATTTGATTTCTCTGGTGTGATTTCCTCACGCGTCGACCTCCCTCACGCCGTCGAATTTCTTCATTGCCGTCCAACCTGCAACTGCCAAACAAATAAAACGACTAACGGACCATATATCGACCACATGTATTTGATTTTTTTATTTTTGTATAGTTTTAACACTTAGATTTTAGATCTTAAATGAGTCGGTTTTCTTTTTTTTTCTAATAGATTTCATTTTATTTCAGTTTTAGATCTTTTCATTTTTTAGATTAGATTTAATTTAGTTTAGTTTGGGATCGTAGGTTTTGATTTTAATTTTTAATTTTGATAGTATTAATTTATTTCAGTTAGGAGTTGGTTCAATTTTAGTTATAGTTTAAGTTGTAATTTAGTTTAATTTTGATATTAGCTTTGTTTAGATTTTAATTTAATTTGTTTTTAACCTTAGTTTTAATATTGTTAGACTTAGATTTTAATTTTAGATCTAATTTTAGGATTTAGATTTAAGTTTTAACTTAGATTTATATTTTTTAATTTTAGATTCAAAAAATAATAAAAAATTCCAAAAATATAAAAAAAAAAAATAAAAATAAAAAAAATAAATAAATAAAAATAAAATAAATAAAAATAAAAAATTCTACAGTCAAATGTGCTAAATTTTTTATTCCAAAGTTTGACTGTGGAACATTTTGATTTTCGAACTGGGTAATATTGGAATATCTTATTTTTCGGAAATTTTTCAAGCATTTGGCATTCTCATGTTATTGTTATGCATGGCTGTGGTGATTTTTCAATTGAATATCATTGTGATCAATCGTGTTTTAATAAGCAGCAGTTAATCGTCACTTACTCGTTTATAATTGCATAACAAGATTTTGTTTGACTCCATAAGGCATTGGTCTTAAACATGAAATCTAATTTAGATCTGTGGAATCTCGTTCATTTCTATCAAGTATTTGATGTTTTAGCTGTGTCTCCTGGATTTATCATCCTCATTTATAATAGGGTCTACCCCCTTAGCTTGCAAGGAGACAGCTTAAATAGAGAGATTGGGGATAAAGGTGACAGCCCCCAATCTGAGCCGTTGTCGCGGTGCCTTGACAATCTGTGCGACAACATTTTTTGGCGCCGTTGCCGGGGATAGAGTTTTTCTGTCCTTGGTCTTAACGAAATTTTCTAATCTTCGAATCTTCTTTCGCCATTCATTAGCCTGTCGCAAGGGATCGCATTTTCTGGCGTTCTTTCATCTCTTCATCATCTTATCTTTCATCATTTCACTAATCATTTCATCATCGTATCTTTAGCACCTAGACATTTTGGTTGGCTTCTTGTTTGGGTGGCGACTCCACTTACTCATCTTTTTATTCCCAGACAAGAATCCCCCCTGATATCCGTCTGCTATCTGTCGATTATTTCTCCTGTTTTAGAATTAATCTCATGTTCAAGTGGCGACTCCAATTCTTTCATTTCTTACAAGAGTTTCTGCTAAGAAGTTCGCTTCTTGAGGACCTTTTGACTATTCTTGAACACAGATCTATTTCTAAAATCCTAAAAACGATATCATGGATGTTTTTTCCCGGTGTAATTTTGCTAATATTCAGGGTTATCCCCATGATGTTCCTCAAATGGATAAATTACCTTCTTTTCAAGGAAATGATGCAGTTAGTGTTAAATCTCATTTGTTTGCTTTCACTAACTGGTGGAATAGATTTGCAATTGCAAGTAATAATTTCGATGATGTAAAAATGAAAACTTTTGTTCTTACCTTTGGTGAAGATGTTGCTGAATGGTTTATGGAAAAGCCTGATAATTCATTTGATACTTTTGAATGAATTGTAGCTGCCTTTAAGGAGAAGTATGGTGATAAAAGGGAAGATAGGCATTTGGTAAGAGAGATCAATACCATAAAAAAGAAAGAAAATGAAACGACTGAAGAATTTAACAGGAGATTTAATGGTATTCTTAGAGAAATATCCCAAACTCATAAACCTCCCGATGGATCTATTCTAAATTTTTACATTGATGCCTTTGATTCTGATACTTCATATGAGTTAAGGCGGGCCAAAAGTGAAAATTATAAGGCTTGTCAATCTTTAGCTGAAGAGCTTGAAAAAGATAGAAGGGCATCTGGGAAGTCTGAAATTCCTAGTTTTGATAGGGCTGCAACTAAGTTAAAGGCGCCTAAAAGAAAAGAACCTCTAGAAGATGATGATGACCCTATGAAAAAGTTAATGCAAAAACTTGAAAGCATGGAGCTTAATCATGCTAAGGAAATAAGTGTCTTACAGGCTAGGTTGGTCCAAATGGAAAGGGCTCAAACGCAGAATTCCCAATCTAGAAATAATAATGCTTTGCAGAAAAGAGGCCTATCTAATGAGCAGAGACCGACAAATCAACTTGATTTTGCAAATCTTGTGGATGAAGCTCTGCCTTATTGTAGAGCCTGTAATGATCTTCATGAAGAGGTTACTTGCCATGTTGTCAAAAGAATCATAGCTAGTAGAATGGCAGGGTCGAGCCATCAAATTAATGTTGTTGGTAAGGACTATCACATGCATATAGAAGATCATGAAAGTCAGGAGCCAGCTCATATGATTAAGGATGTGCAACCCAATCATACGTAAATGATTCAAAACATGGAAGCTAACCAAATCAATCTTCAAAATAAGATAACTTCCATGGAAGCAAGTCATGCACAGGAAATAAATGTCATGGAAAACAAGTTAAAGATCATGGAATTTAATCACTCCAATCAAATAATTGCCATGGAAGAAAAACATGTTAAGGAAATGACGATCATGGAAGAAAATCATAAGGAGATGAACTGTATGCAAAAGCTCTTCATGACCATGAAAGCAAATAATGATGAATCAATAAAAAACATGGAACATAGATTGTTGATGATTGAAGAGAGTCATGCGAAGGAAATGACTGTTGTCCAAAAGAAGTTGGAAAGAATGGAAAGATCACACATGCAAAATTTCCAACCCAAGTCAGATTTGTCAACAGATCATAAGACTTCTTGTCTGCTAAAGCCATTCCCATCTCATCACACGAAGAACTTAACTATGGTTTCAAAGGATGTTGAGAAAGACCAAGCTTATGTGTCACCATTGACAGATTATATCCAGAATAATATTGGTCACGCTCCAGGTTCTTCAGATATTTTGTACAAACATCTTCAAGATGAGGACAAGGAGTTTACATTGGTCTCATTGCTGACATCACAACCCACTTAGAAGAAGAGAAAGAAGCAAAAAAGAAGTAAGTGGTTTGATTCGTCTAATGGTCGAGGGCAGCTTGATATTTGGATAAGACAGAGTCCTACAATTAGCAAGATTGGACATGGCACATCTGAAATGCAGCCTACAGACTTGCCTGAAAGCAGGCAAATGCTCAGCATGCACTATATTGAGCACATCTGATGCCATTTGGGCATCCTCTGTATTGTATTTCTAACCCTATTCCTTGTTATTTCAGCATTTCATTTTGTAGTTAGAGTAGATTTATTTTTCATGTTAAGTAGAATAATGAATAAAAGAAGAGCTTCTACTTTTCATGTACTTAATGTTATATGATGATATTTGGATGGACACTACTTATATAATTTTGTGTGTTGCTTGGATGCAGATTCTAGATTCTCACATTCCTTCGATGAAGCAACGTGTCCCCAAGTAGAGCCAGATGTTGACCGCACTTTGTCAACTACCCCATAGCAGTACACCCCCATTTTTTCAAATGGGATTCGTCATGTTCGACGTGGTCGCGCCATTCAGATTTCATCATCAGTCGACAGTTTTACAAATGATGTAAACCCATTCTGCATGTAATGATGTAAATGATCTAAGTAAGACCGTCAATGTATGTAACAACCTAGGTAAGCCTAGTATGTTGTTGATGATCTCTATCCTAGGAGGTTTTTTGTCTCACTGATTCACGAAAGTGATCGGCAGAGTTTTTCCCTCTAGCCTCACCCCAAAGCTAGGGTGGAATTTCTCATCAGCATGCTAAGTGAGTCCTAGTGTTTTTTATCGAGTCCTTGTAAAAGTAGTTTGAACTACTTAGTCTACTAGATCATATTTTGAGTCGCAGAATTGGGTATTTATTTGAGGGTCTATACGAATGGGTTTTCCCCCTTCATGTATGTAAATGTATTATCTCATGTAAAAGAAGGTTGGAAAAATAATTATAATCCCCTCTTAGTCAATTAATTAAATTTTCTTGTCAATTAATTAATAAAATCTTAAACCAGAAATTTAATTAATTTAGGGTCCTAAGTTAGGATTAAATCTTTAAAGGCAAAATTTGTGGGTCCTTGGAAAATGATTTTGAAAGCCCCAAGCCAAGGGAATATTGAGAATTTTAAGAAATATTGGACCCTTGGGCCTTGGTGGTTAAGTCAAGGTCAAAATTTTGGGGTAATTAACTCAAAAAATAATATTTTTGAGTTAATTAAAATTGAATTAAATGATAAATTCGTTTTTTCCCCAAAATTTTAATTTCAACGCTCCAGATTAAAAGATAATTAAATCTTTTGGACGTTTGAGATTATTTTGACGAGGATCATCCAAACTAACCATTAGAGATTTTGTCCTATAAATTTAGAGGTCTTTGTTGGTATTGAATCATCCGATCTCAGGATTGTGCACTTGTTCTTAGAAGCTCTTGTAATTTTTTTTTGAGGAATAAAGCATAAAGACTTTGGGGTTACAAATCTTGATGTTCCTTCTCAGATCTATGTGGTGAATTGTCTCTAAACTCTGCTACTTTGTTTTTGCATTTTATGGTTGATGGCCTTCATGGATTAATCTCCATACAGGTATCTTGTGCAGTTTTCTGGGTTTATAAAATAACATTCTGATTTTTCTAAAAAGGTCTCATGTTGTTTTCTTAAATCTCTATCGATCTAAAGTTCAGATCTAAGTGTGCAGGGAAATTTTTTTTAGATTGAGTGTCTGGGGAAGTCTTCGGTTGGACCAGCCGACTCTCAATGACATAAATCTGAAAAGCTCATTATTTGTTAAATTTCAAGTCTATCTTACGAAATTGGTGGTTTTGCAGGGTTTTCTAGGGCTTGTGCCTCTCACTAAAATTTTAAATCTCTGAAAATTGTGCTAAAATGGATTCAAATCTGACCATGAGGGTTTTAAATCTGTAAACTAGATGTAAATTTGTAAAAAAAAAATTTAGGACTGTAAGGGTTTAATCGTTTCTTGGTGTGTAGCTTCAGATCTGGCTGGTTTCTTGCAGATTCAGGGTTCAAATCGAATTTTTTTTTAAGATCTGAGGCAGATCTAGCCTCAAATCACTACTGTGGACAAATCTGGACATTATTTGATTTAAAGGAGCATAAGAATCTGAACTTAAACTGAAGAAATTTTAAAGATTGTTGGGCGTTTTTGTATGTACTGGGTTAATTTAAATCTATTTTTGTCTTCGTTGCTGCATAAACGCTGTCAAGATTCCCCTCTCTGCTCCCATTTGATCTGCAATTCAGCTTCAAATATCCTTCGCTACTCTCATTCCTCACGTTTGCTTGAGCCGTCTACCCATCTCCTCAACACTGCACAATTCCTCCTCGCTGCAATAGTTCCCTTTGCCATCGATTTCCTTCAACGTTTCTCAGCTTCCCTCACTGCTGTCAATTTCCATCTTACTTTTCCTTCAATCCCTCGTCTCAGCACCGGCTGCCTATCTTCCCATCGATCTGCAAATGTTTATCATTCCTCCAAAACACATCCCCTAACCCTCATTCAGCGCTGCCTTGAATTTTCCGTCCTCTCATTCATTCGATTGGCATCTTTGTCATTGGATACTGGCGCTGTCTCATTTCTACTCAACGATTTCTGCATCCTGCAAACACAAAGCCATAAAAGCCCGCATTCGATTTCTCTGGTGTGATTTCCTCACGCGTCGACCTCCCTCACGCCGTTGAATTTCTTCATCACCGTCCAACCTGCAACTGCCAAACAAATAAAACGACTAACGCACCATATATCGACCACATGTATTTGATTTTTTTATTTTTGTATAGTTTTAACACTTAGATTTTAGATCTTAAATGAGTCGGTTTTCTTTTTTTTTCTAATAGATTTCATTTTATTTCAGTTTTAGATCTATTCATTTTTTAGATTAGATTTAATTTAGTTTAGTTTGGGATCGTAGGTTTTGATTTTAATTTTTAATTTTGATAGTATTAATTTATTTCAGTTAGGAGTTGGTTCAATTTTAGTTATAGTTTAAGTTGTAATTTAGTTTAATTTTGATATTAGCTTTGTTTAGATTTTAATTTAATTTGTTTTTAACCTTAGTTTTAATATTGTTAGACTTAGATTTTAATTTTAGATCTAATTTTAGGATTTAGATTTAAGTTTTAACTTAGCTTTATATTTTTTAATTTTAGATTCAAAAAATAATAAAAAATTCCAAAAAAATAAAAAAAAATAAAAAAAAAATTCTATAGTCAAATATGCTAAATTTTTTATTCTAAAGTTTGACTGTGGAACATTTTGATTTTCGAACTGGGTAATATTGGAATATCTTAATTTTCAGAAATTTTTCAAGCATCTGGAATTCTCATATTATTGTGAGTTCAGGTTATTCATGGTTGTGACGTTTTTCAATTAAATATCATTGTGATCAATCGTGTTCTAATAAGCAGCAGTTAATCGTCATTTACTTGTTTATAATTGCATAACGGGATTTTGTTTGACTCCATATGGAACTGGTCTTAAACGTGAAATCTAATTTAGATCTGTGGAATCTCGTTCGTTTTATCAAGTATTTGATGTTTTAGCTGTGTCTCCTAGATTCTTCATCCTCATTTCTAATAGGGTCTACCTCCCTTAGCTTGCAAGGAGACGACTTAAATAGAGAGATTGGGGATAAAGGTGACAGCCCCCAATCTGAGCCGTTGTCGCGGTGCCTGGACAATTTGTGCGACAACAGACCCTAAGTCTAAACTTAGTGAAATTAAATAATTAAAGGGTATTAATAAAACAGAGTGAGAATATTCTAGAGAACGAAGATCAAGTCATGTTTTAAACTTAGCCATTGATTAGAGATCTAATACGGGTCGTTGATTCATGAACGAGAAGATTATAAGAGAAGTCTTGAGGGTCATTTGGAAAGTAAGTCGAGCACACACTCAATACCCGAAGGAAATCGATTCTGAAGGAATAGAATTCGATTTCAGAGGGAGAGTTGCAGAGGAAGAAGAAGGAAGGGGGAGTCAACAATGACAGAGAAAGGCAAGAGGAGGATGCAGAGGGCCACAGAGGACAGCGCTGAGCAGCAGCACTGAGTGCCCACGCAGAGTAACGCAGTCCAGTGTAGGGACTGCACAGAGGATCACACAGAGTGGCGCAGAGGGAGCTAGGGTGTCTTCCAGGTGTCAAAAATTCTCCAAGAGGATTCAGATAATTTATCTCAGGTGTATTCTTAATAGATTTGTTTGTCTATTTCTTGTAAAAGATTTTCATTGTTGAAGAATAATACAAACTCTCATCTGTTGCACCGTTTTTCCCGCATTGGGTTTTTCCAGGGACAATTGTCCAAAAATAACAGTGTACATGTGATTGTTTCTATTGTGTTATGTGTTTTGTTCTATTCTCTGCTTCTGGTTAAGTGACTACTGCAATTGTATTTTTTTCAGAATTTACTGGAAGAAATTCATAAATAACTTATCATAATAATAAGTAGGCGAAATAAATCTATCATTGTAGTAGTATTTCAAATTTGAAATTTTCACATCTGGCCCACCGGAAACCCTCAACGCAGCCTTCTCCAGCCTTTGCATCAGCCCTCTGGCCCAGCGCAGCGTCTGCGCAGCGTAGGCTGTCCCTGCGTCACTCTAGAGAGCTCTGCGTTGCCTCTGCATCACCCAGATGGCTTTGCGTCCCTCTCTGTGTGTCCTTTGCGTCAACGTGGTTGGACTGCATGGCTCTGGTTGGTCTCTATGCTGCCCTGGTACAATACTGCCTCTCTACTGTTATATTCTCAGCCTCGGATCAGATCATCCCTTGCCGATCTCTGCCCTTCACTGCACTGCAAACTCACTTTGAATTACTCAACAAACCCCGCCCTAGAAATTCGACTTAGCTTCAGTGCTTCTGCAATGTGTGTGTCTCCCAACTGACCCCAAGCCTTTCCTTTATACTTTTCTCGTTGGCAAACCAACGGTCGTGATCCAATCTTTAATCAACAGCTCATATAAAAAGATTGCTTGATCCACATCACTTAGAACATTTCATCACATGTGTGAATTAACTCACTTTAATTTTTTAATTTCCCTAAGTTAGACTTAGGGTCCCCATTAAAAAATTCAATTATTAGAATAACTTCAACACCAAATGAAATTTCTCCAAACAATTTATGTGTCTTGGAGATCTCGTGTGTCTTAGCCCCTCCACAAAATTTCGAAGCTAGAGCACACCCGATGCTACCCCAAAATCTCAACACTACCTCTTAGCGAGGAGTGTGTCCTTGTAATACTTCCACACTGAAGCATTGTCTGATCTCGGCATCGGTCTCCATGCTGTTGATGCTTGGCGTCCTGCCCTCCATCCACTGCGTTGCTACCACTGTACTGTTGCCCATATCATTGCCACCGACACTGCTACATCCGTACTTGAGCTCCCTCTCAAATTGTTGCATCGTGATGCCAACTGTTGCATTGCAACTCAATTGCTGAGAAGTAAGCAACTGAAGGACCACTACCCAGTTATTGACAGACAATTCAGTTGGGTTGTATCTCATCACTGAAGCTCCCTCGGCTGCTGCGCTACACTGTCTCTCTGAAGCCACTGCGTTGCTGCTACTCTGCACTGCGTAAGCATTGCCCCTCTGCGTTGTTGAAGTCCCATCAGCCTGTGCGCTGCTGCTTCTACGATGTTGTTGCTTCTGCACTCCGATGCACCCATCTACAATGTCCCAGCTCTGCCCTTTGCTTCACTGTGATCTTTTGCACCCACAGCTCCAGTCGTCCCGCTACTGTCTTAAGGCTCACGTAGCACGTATGTGATCGAAGAGTCTGGGCACCTCAAGTATCCTGCCTTCCATCTGTAGCTGCCCTACAGATCAATGACGCCCCACCTCTTCTCTCGAGGCACATAAGCGCTCATAGCCACATCATCCTCACTACCACTGTCTCTAGTTGTTGTTGCCTTGGAATCGGAAGATTCCTTGTCCTTCCGCTTAGGACAAGTGTTGGCGAAGTGTCCAAGTTCGCCACATTTAAAGCACCAAACCTTTGATAGGTCCCTCTTCTTCTTCCCTTGTTGTCGTCGTTCCTTTGATGCAAAGGTTGCGTCCTCTTCCTCCTCCTTCACTTTGCTACTTATGTTGTTGAATTCCCTCTTGGTCATCTGTCGGATCTCCTCTTGTCAAAGGATGGCCCACATGTCACCCTAATTAGGGAGTTGTGCTCTGCCCAAAATGCTTTGGACAAAGGTCTCCCACTCATCAGTGACAACATTCAGGGTTGTCCTTACTAAGAGTCCCTCATCCGAAGTTGACCCCATGGAAATTAGCTAATCTCAGATAGCCTGCAATCTTGAGAGAAACAAATCGATCTCTTCTCCTTTGTGCATCTGGAACATCTGCATCCGATTCTTCAGAAGCATCTTACGTTGGACGAAGCTCCCCTGATATAGTGTGGTCAAAGTTGTCCACACCTCATTTGTCATCTTCTTCTCGGCAATGTGTGGGACCACGTGATCCTTCACCCCATCCATGATCAAGCGCTTTGCCTGCACCTGATTCTCGTTAAACTTCTGAAGAGCGTTTTCATCGGCCCGCACAACTACGACATTTTCTGCATGTTCCCTAACTTCGTACTCCTCCAGGACTAATAGGATTTTGGCCTTCCAAATCGCTAAGTTGCACACACCATCAGCCCTATCATGATCACGCAGACCGTACAGGGTCATCTAGCTCAAATCTGTCAAAACAGGTACTCCTTTCCCTCTTCCTATTGCAACACTCAGCAGGAGACTGAATCTAGGTTTCTTGGCGATAGAAACCCTCTATAGTAGTTGCTCCCTCTGACAATTGATTTCCCTCCCGGAAATCCTCTGCCAAATCACCTGAATCAGTCCTCTACAATCACCCTCCTGATCGAATCTCAGATTTGTTTGGCACAAATCTGTTGAACAACTGTTCTCCTCCCACTTTTGTCACCTTTGCTAGGCACTGTTATGCACCGACAGAACATGTGCCACACCAGAAACTTTTGAAGATCAAAAGCTGCACTTCCAGACTTTCGCAAACTGTTGAGATTTTTTGGTGTTGGGGTAGCATCAGATGTGCTCTAGCTCCCAAAATTTGTGGAGGGACTAGCATACATGACATCCTCAAGACCCAGAAAGTGTTTAGAAGAATTCCATCTAGTTTAAGTTTTATTCAAATAATTAATCTTTTTAATTAAGGACCCTAAGTCTAACTTAGGAAAATTAAAAGATTAAAGTGAATTAAATTAAACATGTGATGAAAATGACTCATGACACGAATCAAGCAGCTTCTAATCTAAGCCAACGATTAGAGATTAGATCACAGTCGTTGATGTTTCAACAAGGAAAGTATAAGAGAAGGGCTTGGGGTCAATTGGAGAACACAGACACTGGCAGAGCACTGAAGCTAAGCTGAGATTCTAGGGCGTGGTTTGCTAAGAATATCAGAAGTGTTTCAGCTGCAGGGAAGAGCAGTATTGGCGAGGGGGGTGGTCTAGTCCCAAGCCAAGATTACAATGAGGGCAGAGAAGGAGCATACCAAAGCAGCGCAGAGGCAACAACTATGCAGTCCAGCCAAGAGCCCAACAAGGGCAGCTCAGAGGCAGCAGCTACGCAGTCCAGCGAAGAGCC
Source organism: Pinus albicaulis (assembly GCA_034641835.2). Taxonomy (NCBI): domain Eukaryota; kingdom Viridiplantae; phylum Streptophyta; class Pinopsida; order Pinales; family Pinaceae; genus Pinus; species Pinus albicaulis. The sequence continues at coordinate 801,532,048 of CM076571.1, forward strand.
CAGCAGGGGTAGCGCAGAGGCAACAGGAGGCCAAGAAGGTTGACGCAGGCCCAGTTAGGGCAGTGTTAGGGTTTCTAGAGGCCAGAAAGGGGTTGAGTTCTGTAAATCCCATTTAAGGGTGTGAATCATTCATATTTTTCTGTCTCCGGGATAAAGATATTGTTGCCATTTATATTTCTCTGTAGGGTTAACCAGTTTGGTGCCTCGATTTGTTGTACTTAGAATCTGCATAATAATAAAAACCCTCAAGAAGCTAGCAGCACTAGTTTTCACACATTGGGTTTTTCCGGGGACATTTGTCCAGAAAATCCTTGTGTGTCACTTTGTCTATGAGCATGTTATTCAGTATTTGATTTGTATGTGTAGGTTGTTAACTGTATTTACTTCGATGTTAATGCTGAATTTTTCAGATTAATAACTTATGTAAGTAGGAGAAGTAAAGCAAGATTTAATAGTAGGGTTTCTTAAGTTTAAGAAATTTTCTAATAAATGGCACAGCGATTCTTCCACACAGACTGTGTCCCTCTCGCTGGCCTCTGCGTGAGCAGACTGGCTCTATGCAGCGACTGCGCAGCGCAGGCTGCCCTTGTGTCTTTGTGTGCCCTCTGCACGTCCTCTGCGTCATCCTGGCTGGGTTGCGTCCCTCCTGGTGTTGCGTTGCCCTCTTCTAGATCTCTGTTGTTTCAACTGCCCTTCCTGCAGCAATTATCTTCCTCCGCTCTACTAGTGGATCAGCTTGATCTACAATGCTCTGATACGATCTGAAAATTTCAAAACAGAAATCCTACTGCAGTGTCTTGATCTACTTCACCTACTTGTTTGATTAATTAACAAGTTATTAATCTGAATATTCGGAAAAAACACTAAAGAAAATACAAACTACAGTCTACACATCTACAGATCCTTTACTGAATCATGCACATGTAACAAAATTACACAGATTTTTCAGACAAATGTCCCCGGAAAAACCCAATGTGGGAAAATCGGTGCAGCTGCTCTAGAGTGTTTTATTATTATGCAGAATCTGAATACAGTTATATATGCACCAGAAATGGTCTGCCTTACAAAGAAATTACACGGCAGTTGCACCTTTCTCTTGGAGACAAAAAATATGGCTGATCCAACCCTCTCCGGGGAATTATGAATTCGAGCCCTTTTTGGCCCACCAGAAACCCTCAGCGCAGCCTTCTTCAGCCTCTGCATCAGCCCTCTAGCCCAGCGCAGCTTCTTCGCAGCGCAGGTTGTCCCTGCATCACTCTGGAGGGCTCTGCATTGCCTTTGCGTCACCTAGATGGCTCTGCATCCCTCTCTATGTGTCCTCTACATCAGCGTGGCTAGATTGTGTCCCTCTGGCTGGTCTCTGCGCTACCCTCGTACAATACTGCCTCTCTGCTGTTGTATTCTCGGCCTCAGATCAGATCATCCCTTGTCGATCTCTGCCCCTCACTGCACTGCAAACTCACTTCGAATTCCTCAGCAAACCCCACCCCAGAAATTCGACTTAGCTTCAGTGCTTCTGCAATGTATGTGTCTCCCAACTAACCCCAAGCCTTTCCTTTATACTTTTCTCGTTGGCAAACCAAAGGTCGTAATCTAATCTCTAATCGACGGCTCAAATTAAAAGATTGCTTGATCCACGTCACTTCGAACATTTCATCACATGCGTCAATTAATTCACTTTAATTTTTTAATTTCCCTAAGTTAGACTTAGGGTCCCCATTAAAAAATTTAATTATTAGAAATTAGAATAACTTCAATGCCAAATGAAATTTCTCCAAACGCTTTCTGGGTTTTGGAGATCTCGTGTGTCTTAGCCCCTCCACAAAGTTTCGTAGCTAGAGAACACCCAATGCTACCCCAAAATCTCAAAATCAAGCACCCATTGAGTGCTTCTAGGTTTGTCATAAATTAATTGAGTCATTGTCATGTATTAAAGACCCATTTGGGCATGTTACATATTGTAAAAGAAAAATTTATTGAGTCAAAAGACCCTTTAAGGCCTCGTCACGGCACAAAGATCAAGTCGGCCTACATGAAGAGACAAGTCGGCCTAAAGGAGAAATTCAACCCATTGAGAAGCCTATTTAAAGAAGACTTCGATCTCATTTAGGGCACACTTCAACCTCACTAAAGTTCAATCATAAGAAAGAAAAGGAGTGCGAAGAAGAAGAGGAGGACAAAGGAGGAATAGAAAATCGAGTTTCTGCGGATGTTTCTGGGCTACTTCTCTCCAAACGTGCGAAGGAATTAGGGTTTATGTTGCTACAGTAAAGCCGAGTTGTAGAAGTGAAGTTTGGTCTTCAAGAAGAGCTATTTTGGAAGTTGAATTCTCTAGGAGAGAGAATTTATTTAAGCGAAGAAGAAAGGAGCAGGAATATGTTGAAAAGTTACTAGGTTCGGTCTTCATAATGACATGTAGTTGTGACTTGTATAAATGATGTAATAAAAGTATTTTTGTAAGCCTTGCTTCATGGGTTTCATGAGCAAGTGATTTTGTTATAGATGGCTCACATTTGAGAGCATTAGGTTTGTCATTTAGAATCAAAGAATTAATTCCATGAATGAAGAGCTCTTCTTGAGCCTATATCATTGTATATGAGTCAATGTAAAAGTTTTATTAGCCCTCCAAAGACAAGCACAGTCCTCTTGAAAGTCAGTCTCCTAAACAGTATGAGAACATCTTCATGTCGGCTTACATAGAAAAGATACATCGGTTCACTTACATAGGTCGGCTAATATTAATGGACCAACTACTATATATATGTGGCTAAGGTTACCACAGAGAGATAGAATTCCAGAAATATACCTCTGAGATTTTAGGATGGGTTAGACAGCATACAGTTTGGACATCTTTGTTTCGGATGGGTTGATATAGGTCGGAATCTTTGTGATTCTCGGAAGGTGGTCACAGGCTCGATGTAATTGCAATTGCACAGTAATTCGATGTTGTGATGATATGTTGTCTTGTTTCAAGTGTTATTTTTCGTTATAAGGTTGTCATTGATGTCAATATGAGGATCAATATTCTTGTAAAGACCTAAAAACCTTAAGGGCAAACCTTTGCAGTGATATCATGTAGACCTCGTATGAAGAGGTCCTTGCTCATGATGACAAGTCCCTCTTGGTTAATAAGGATGCCATTAATGATGATGTGCTTACTCTTGATAAAGAAGCCTGGAACCAACATGATGTCAACATGGCAAATATTCTTAAGGTGCCAAGTGTCAATCATGTACCTTGTTTGGTAACCTAGAAGACTACACTTGATGATGTCATTCGATGAAGGTCTTGATGAAATGGTTGGAAACTATATGATGACATGGAGGACCATTTGATGACATGGACAATGATTGGGGACATGACATGAAAGACTTGAAGAACACTTGATGGCATATGATGACATTGTTGGAAGATCTCATTTAATGATCTAGATGGTGGTTGGAAAACTCTTTGAAGCTCTCCAAATGGCAAATTATGGATTCACTATCAGGATGACCTTGTTGGATATTCGAATGATGACACTCATAATAATATTATTGGTGCAAAAAATGGAGAAGTCATCAATAACCACATGCTGTCCCAAACACTCATTCTGTCCCAAATATTTTCTGCACAGAATTTCAAGGTCAGTCTCAATAAAAAATAATTTTCCCTACCCTAGAGGCAGCTTCTCAATTTGAATCTTGTACCATCTTTTAGGGCATAATTTTGCCTTTCTAATGAGCCCTTACATGCCCCAAAACTCCAAATAGTTTGTGAGATAATGAATTTTTAAGATAGAAAAATATAATTTTCTCCCCAGCCGACCTATGCTCAGTTATTCATGTCAGCCTACATCCATAAAGACGTGTCCCTTCATCTTGACGTCAAACTCATATAAAAAGGAGGTTCGGACTGTTCATTTGCAAAAAGAAATTTCGGTGATTCCAGAGAGATATATTTAAGACACCGAAGAGAGAAGCTTAAGGACAAAAGAAGGAGTTGTTCTGTAATTTGTTTGGGCTTAAAGATCAATAAACTACAAAAAATTAATTGGAGGTTGAGGAGGACTTGAAAACCTTTTGTTTGGGCTAATTCTTCTTACAGTGGTGCACTGTCACCTTCAGCAGCTCGGATTGAAGATTTTTGTGTAGCTCACTGAACTCTGATCAGTGACATATCTCTCTGCGTTTTCAGTGTGGCATCTCCCTGCGGATTGCAGAAATAACACTACAAATATGTGGAGAAACTACAGGACAGCAGACTTGATACCTTTCATTACCTTTGATCTGAAATTGTTTGACCCACAGCAAGCTGTTATTTAAAGCTTGAAACTTGTGTTTATAGTTTCGGACAGGGCCATTATTCCTGTGATATACCTTCCATACCTCAGACTGTCCTCATAAACTGAAGCTCAGACAGGTGCGGAGCTGCAATTCAGCTCCTCCTTTGAAACAGAATTAAACCTGCAACTCAGCCTTATTTTCAGAATTCGAACCTATTACCTTGTTGAATATTTCAAGCTTGTCCTTTGTGTTCAAACCTGGTTGATCAGTTGAATAAAAGTGCAGCATTGTAGTTATGCAATAGAAACAGATTTGGAACTAAGGCAGAAAAGAAGATAGTAACTGTGGCATTTGCAGACATTGATTGCAGACCTTGAATTTGGACCAGCCCACCTTGAGTAGCAAATCTTTGAAGAAGAAGAAAACATTTTTGGCAGTATTTTCAGTGGTTAGATGGGTCTATTGATTGTGACCCGGATATGGTCTGAAAATAAGACCTATTAAGGTGACAAGTAGTTGTTCTAAAAGATCCTTTATTTGCAGACTATTGAAAAGCATTTGAAAAAAATACTCTTGAAGAGCCCTTGGAGAATTGAAGATTTTGTTGAGTCTTGTTGAAAAGCACTAATGGCCTAACAAATTTTGAAGCACCTATTGAAGAACTTGTGAAGAAATACTTTGTTGGGCAAGTAAAGTGAAGACTCCCTTGAGAAGTCCTTGAAGAAGTTTGGAGCAGGTGCAGAACTTGGGCTACCTATTGAAGACATCTTGAAGGCACCCCCGGAGATCATGATACATCGCTGATGTCATCATGAAGTAAACTTGGAGAAATTGTTTGGGTACGATGAAGAGCAGTGGTGACACCTTCTAAGAAGAGAAGGTTGTCCTTGATGATGTGACGTGAAGACTAAGTGTGATAGGGCTCATTGAAGAAGACTTTGGGAGCCATGAAGAATAACCAAAGATATTTTGACGAAGTGAAGTTGCGGGTTGGAGCCTCATAGAAACAAGGTTGATGCCTTGGAAAATAGGGTTGGAGCCCTAGAGGATTGGAGTCCTCAAGAAACCAGGTCGGAGCCTGTACGAGAGATAGGGTTGGAGCCCTAGAGGTTGGTGCCTCAAATTGACAAGGTTGGAGCCTTGGAAAGACCAAGTTGGTGCTTGGCACAATACAGGTTGGAGCCTAGAAGATTGGATTCTTCATCTAGGGTTGGTGCCCTATATCATTATTGTACTCTACTTATTGTAAAGAAGAAATTAATAAAAGTATATATTCCATCATTGTTCATTTTGTGTTCTAAATATAGGTGATCTAACTGGTAAAATTAACAATTGAAAAGAAATACTGATTCACCCCCC